>PVJC01032312.1:0-20017 GCA_004026665.1 Murina feae
TGCCAGGTAATGAACCTCTGTTTAAAATGTTTGTTTCTTCTTCTCTGGCCCTAGTTTCACTGCATAGAGACTTCTTGGTTGGTAGCTATTGTCTTCGATCATATGGAAGATGTCATGCTGCTGCCTTTTGGCTCCCATAACTGCTGTTGAGAACTTAGCTTTCCAAGTGTTCCTTCTTTGAATGTAACCTATTCCCACCTTTCCCTTGCCCCCTAGAATCTTTGGTTACCTGTAAGAATTTACCATTTGTTTTTTGGTCATATATCAGACAGAATATAATACGCAGAGTCTAGGGCTTCTGTAGGGCCAGGCCTTATAAGTGTGCAGTGTGTTGTTTTCTGCCATGTGATTGTAGTGAAAGGGTAGTGCAAGACTGACTCCATATTGTTCCTTTTGTTCTGTATCCTCCAGCTTGTCTCCTACATGACCCCTTTCCGAGAAAGACCGCCAGCTGCCCAACCCTGCCTAACTCACTTCTGAGTTAGCCAACAGGAATGCGGAAGGAAGTTAACCACATCCGACCACCTGCGCAACCAGACCCTGGCCCTCACCCAACCAATCAGCAGGGGCCATGAACATCACCCTGCCAACTGCCTCTAGACCCCTACAACACTGCTGTGCTTTTGAAACTCGCTCTCTCTCTCTCAGCATCTCGCTGCTGTGTTGGTGGGTGTAGGAGACCGAGCTCGAGCTAGCTCAAATAAAGGCTCTTTGCTTTTGCATTGGACTCGGCTCCCTGGTGGTCTTTGGGTATCTCGAAATCTGGGCATAACAGTAGCAACTTTGATTTCTTTCTATGCTCTCAGGATTACTTTGCATCTTAGGCTTTACTTTGCATCTTAGGCTGTGTGAAATTTTGACATTAGAGAAGCACTGTAATTATGACCACTTTGATCACAAAGAAGTGTTTTGTTTTGTTTTGTTTTGTATAGCAAAGGTGGAAATATATTGAAGAACAAGTGCAGACTCCCAAGTGGGGAAGAGGAAAGAATCTCACAGCACAAACTCCCACCTGGGTAGTGGGAAAGAGTCCCACTGAGTTCCTGTTCCCAAAGTTTATAAAGGCTGTAGTTACTGTGAGAAGTGTTTGTTTTCATGCAGCCAGTGTGACAGAGGCTGGTCTTAAGCTAATGGTGGATGGTCCTGGTGTCTAGCAGTGGCTGCTTTCAGAACTTAGATTTACTGTGGTTTTATTTGAAATTATACTGGTGTTTTGTTCATTTTGGTTTAATGATTTTAGAGAGGGTGGTAGGGAGAGGGAGAGACAGAGAAAGAGATACATCTATGTGAGAGAGATTGTTGCCTCCTACACGTGCCCCAAGGCTGGGATACAGCCTGCAACCAAGGTATGTGACCTAGACCAGGAATCAAACCTGTGACCCTTCAGTCCATAGGCTGACATTCTATCCACTGAGCCAAACAGGCTAGGGTTAAGCTATACTGATTTTCAGTCAACTTCACAGGGACTCTGCAGACAGTGTACCCTTGGAGCCTAAATAACAAATGCAGCTGATGTAAGGATTCAGTTAAAAGGACAATAGCATTTTGGTTGGGGGTAATTATCTGCTGCTTTTATAATTTTAATTTCAACTAGGTCCACAGGCCAGGAACTCAGTGCTACTAAATTGCACGTGTGAGCTAAGAACTAGTGTGTAAGTTACAATGTATGTACTGGTACAGGCTGGCTGTCCCACTTTCATGCTGAATCCAGGGGTCAACCCATGGATTCACATGGTTTATAGAGACTTTTAAAAATCATTGCCCACTTTGTGGTGTCAACTTGGCTATGGGTTTGTTAATTTAGGTAAATTGTAATCTTTCTTTTAGGTGTCTGAGACCTAAACTGTGACTTTTCCCATAGAAGGTGGTAAACCTTATTAACAAACTAACAAAAAGTTCTGAGCCTTTTAAAGAAAACATGACACATTCTTGGGTTGCAGTAGAAAAACACATCAATGAAGACATTTCAAAGCCAAAGTCCCCCAAAGCAACTTAGAAATCCTGTGCCTGGGGCGGGGGGGTTGTTCAATCTCAAGGAATCAGCTTTGCAAGGAGAAACCAAAGTGGTTTGACATGTGTGCTCCAACTACTTTGCTATAAGACTAAATGCAATCTATCTATATAAAAAGAATATGCAAATGAGGTTGGGACTCCGTAACAGTAACAATCAGCTCAGGAGGAAGGGCCAGGTATAGCCCCAAGCTCGGAGCCTGAGAGATCAACACAGAGGGGCAGGCCCTCAGTGAACACACACATGTGCATGTGCACACACACACACGGGGCACCTGCTCCAAGGCATGACTGGGGGAAAGCCCCCAGCACACACACACACACATACACACACACACACACTTAGGGCACCTGCTCCAAGCTTCCATGGCCAGACTTCGGCTTAGGCCTGTTACCAATGTCAGACAGGGAGTGGGCCTAATCTGTCAGTAGGACATTCCCTAGGGCTCCCAGACTGTGAGAGGGGGCAGGCTGGGTTGAGGGACTCTCACATTCCCAGTGCACAAGTTTTGTGCACTGGGCCTCTAGTCTACACTAACAAAAGGGTAATATGCTAATTAGACCAGACATCTTCTGGGCATCCTTCCAGACAAAGCCTCAGTGGTGGGGGCAGAGGCCTTAAGGGGCCATCAGGCTGGCAAGGGAGAGCAGTTAAGAGCCATCAGGCCAGCAGAGGAGGGCACTTAGTGGTGATCAGGCTGGTGGGGAGGGCAGTTAGGGGGCTATCAGGCTGGCAAGGAAGCACTTAGAAGGCGATCAGGCTGGCAGGGGAGGGCAGTTAGGGGTGATCAGGCTGGTAGGGCAGGGCAGTTAGAGGCAATCAGGCTGGCAGGGGAGGGCAGTTAGGGGTGACCAGGCTGGCAGGGGAGGGCAGTTAGGGGTGACCAGGCTGGCAGGGGAGGGCAGTTAAGGGTGATCAGGTCAGCAGGCAGAGGAAGTTAGGGGCAATCAGGCAGGTAGGCAGGCAAGCAGTTAGGAGCCAGCGGTCTCACATTGTGGGAGGGATGTCTGACTGCTGGTTTAGGCCTGATCTCTGCTTCTGATTACTAGGCCCAGTACATAGGATCTTCCAATTAAAAAACACTCACCGAGACTGCAGGGGAAAGCTGTTTTTGTGGAACCTGGAGAACCGAATGTGGAGAAAGGAACAGAAAGCCAGCTCTAGGGCAGTCCCTCCCTCCAACCCAGCACTAACTGTGGCAGGGAAAGTCATCTAAATGCTGGGTAGGGGAGGAGTCTTTTAGCCCCAGCTATCAATACAGAAACACTGCCACCCAGGGCTTGTATCAGAAATTAACTCTTGTGTGGATGCAAGTAAAGTCAGACTAAGAAACAAAGAGCTCCCAACTCCTTGAAAAAAGCATTGCAGCTTATGACGCAGAGGAGCTGTGGAGCACAGGGAACTCCAATACTGGGCTGTCTACCTGACAGGAAACAGACTTGCCAAACAGAACAGTAGAGGAAGTGAATGACCTTCACTACTTAACATTTTTATTTTTTATCTTTTACTTGAGAAACTAATTTTTTTCTTTCTCACCTGATTTGACCTTTTTTAAATTATATTTTTGTTTTTAATTACTACTATTACTACTATTATTTTATCTTTATTAAAGTTTGATTTTTTAAAAATTTTATTTTGGGATTAGTGTTCTACATTCTATTTTTATTTTTCCAGTAGCATTATTTTACACTATCTCAATTTTTCCTTTATACCAACACTCTTCCTCATGTTCCCCTTTTGCCCTATTTCTTCTACCCTGTTACTGCTTTAGTTTTCCTCTATCCTTTCTTTTCACTCCTTGTTAAAATTTGTTCTTACTCATATATCTAATTTCTGCTCCCCTGCTCAAAGCCCATACATATTTCTCTCTGCCCTTTCTTCACTATCTAGATTTTCTTTTACTTTCCTTTTGTTTTGTTTTTTTGTGTGTGTGTTGTTTTGTTTCTTTTCTATTCTTTTTTTCCTTTTCTCAATATAATTTTTGCACTCTTTTCTATCTCTGATAGTACTCTCTTTTTTCTAGCGGTCATCTTTATTTGGGGTTATTGTTATTGTGAATACATTTGTGTTTGGTGCCTTGTGCACTATGTATTATTGTGGTGTATTTTGTGCCTTTAAGTCAATGCAGGAGAGAGACATCTAGAGAAGAGCAATCATGGGGAGACAAAGAAACAGCCCAGATAAAAAAGAAAAGGAGGCATCACCAGAAAAGGAAGTAAATGAAATGGATGCAAGCAAAACATCAGAGAAAGAATTCAGAGAAATGGTCATAAGGTCACTGAAAAGAATAGAAGACAAATTCAATAATATGTGTAAGAACCAAGAGAAAATGAAGAACCAAGAAGAAATGAAAAATGACATCACTACAATGAAGAACTCAATAGAAAGTATCAACAGTAGACTAGAAGAAGTGGAGGACCACATCAGTGAGCTAGAAGACAAGGTAGGAAAATATACCCAAGCAGAGAAACATCTAGAAAAAAAAAACTTAAAAAAAATGAGGAGAGCCTAAAGGAACTTTGGGACAACATGAAATGAAACAACATCCACATAATGGATGAGGTGAGGAAACTGAGCAAGGAATAGAAAACCTGTTTGAAGAAATAATGACAGAAAACTTTCCTGATATAGGGAAGAAAAAGTAACACAAGTCCAAAAAGCTCACAGAGTCCCAAACAAGATGAACCCCAAAGACTGACACCAAGACACATTATAATTAAATTAGCAAACATCAACAACAAAGGAAGAATCTTAAAGGCTGCCAGAGAGAGACAGAAAGTTACCTACAGAGGATCACCCATCAGAATTAGTGACTGATCAACAGAAACACATCTTGCTAGAAGAGAATGGAATGAAATATACAAAGTCATGCAAAGGAAGGGTCTGAATCCAAGAATACTATACCCAGCAAGGCTATCAATCAAACTTGAGGGTGAAATAAGGAGCTTCACAGACAAAAGAGGACAAAGGGAGTTTATTACCACCAAACCAGCAATGCAAGAAATGTTAAAGGGTATGCTGTAAAAAGAAGAAATAGGAAGGGAAGAAGGAACATAGGCATAAAGAATAAAAATGACAAACAAGTATCTATCAATAATAACTTTACATGTAAATGGATTAAATGCCCCAATCATTGGGTGTCTTTTTCTATCTTTCCACGTGTTTGTGGGATGAGGGACCAAGGCAGTTGGCATTTTTTAGGCACTGCAGAGCTGCTTTCACACTGGAACTGTTTTACTCTCCTTCGAAGAAAACTGTGTCTTCTTCCCTCCATCAGTATGCCCCTTGGCTGGAATCTGTTGAACTTTAGTCTCTCCCTTACAATTTTAAGGATGTTGATATATCCTATTTTTTCCTTCCTTTTATAATACTGCACGTTCTTGTCATGCTTAAAGTTGCCTTTCTTATATTGTCTTTTTGTTGTTGTTGTTTATCTTTATTATTTATATTATTACAGTTGTTCCTCTTTTTCCCCCCTATAGCTCCCCTCCTTCCAGTTCCACCCCACCCTCTGTCCTTACCCCCCCCCCCACTGTCCTCCTCCCTAGGTGTACGATTTTTGTCCAGTCTCTTCCCACACCCCAACACCTCTTTCCCCCTGAGAATTGTCAGTACACTCCCTTTCTATGCCCTTGATTCTATTCTATTCACCAGTTTATTCTGTTCATCAGGTTTTTGTTTATTCACTTGATTTTTAGGTTCACTTGTTGATAGATATGTATTTGTTGTTGATGAATTTTTATCTTAAATTTTTCTTTTTCTTCCTCTTCTCAAAGCATACCTTTCAGCATTTCATATAATACTGGTTGGGTGGTGATGAACTCTTTTAGCTTTTTCTTGTCTGTGAAGCTCTTTATCCGACCCTCAATTCTGAACGATAGCTTTGCTGGGTAATGTAATCTTGGTTGTAGGTTCTTGCTACTCATCACTTTGAATATTTCTTGCCACTCCCTTCTGGCCTGCATGGTTTCTGTTGAGAAATCAGCTGACAGTTGTATGAGTGCCCCCTTGTAGGTAACTGACTGCTTTTCTCTTGCTGCCTTTAATATTCTCTCTGTCCTTTGCCCTTGGCATTTTCATTATGATGTGTCTTGGTTTGGTCCTCGGATTTTTTTTGTTTGGGGTTCTCTGTGCTTCCTGGACTTGTAAGTCCATTTCTTTCACCAGATAGGGGAAGTTTTCTGTCATTATTTCTTCAAATAGGTTTTTAATATCTTGCTCTCTCTTTTCTTCTGGCACCCTATAATTCTGATGTTAGTATGCTTGAAGTTGTCCCAAAGACTCCTTAAGCTATCTTCATATTTTTGGATTCTTTTATCTTTTTGCTTTTCTGGCTGGGTGGGTTTTGTTTCTTCATATTTCATATCTTTGACTTGATTCTTGCGATCCTCTCATCTGCTGTTGGATCTCTGTATATTATTCTTTATTTCAGTCAGTGTATGCTTAATTTCTAGCTGGTCCTTTTTCATGTCCTTGAGAGTCTCACTAAATTTATCAGCAGTCTCTAGAAAATTCTTGAAAAACCTTATAATCGTGGTTTTGAACTTTATATTCAGTCATTTGCTTTCCTCCATTTCTGTCATTTGTGACCTGTTTCTTTGTCTCCTAATTTTGGCTGCTTCCCTGCATTGATAGAGTGGCTTTCTGTGCTAGGTGTCCTATAGGGCCAAGTGGCTCAATCTCCTCAATTACCTAAGGTGGATACTCTTGGTGCACTGCTTTGTTGGCTTTGTGCACAGTCTTCTTGTAGCTAAGCCTTGATTGCTATTGGTATCACTGAGAGGAATTGACCTTCAGGCCACTTGGCTGTTAGAATCAGCTGTGTCTATGGTGGGAGAACTTCTATGCTGGAGATACTCTTATGGGGCCAGACTTGCTCCAGTAGGGCTTTGGTGCTCATTGAGTCTGCCTGCTGAGTGTGTTCCTTATGGATCTAAGTAGTTGTTGACTGGGTGGTCCTGCTTTGACCACTGGGTTCACTGTCTCTTGGAACTCTAAGGAGATGCTATTTTAGCTTCTGCCTGAGGTTTTCCAGCCTTTTATATGCAAAAGCCTTTGTGTGCAGCTTAGGTGGGGCGGGTTCTCCAGGAATCTACAGGGCAGAGCAACCAGCTAATGGCTGATTCTCAGCCCTGCCCTAAGAGGCTTTGGGTCACAGTGACCTCGGCACCGCCAAGAGAGAGCCGCTCTGGAGATCCTCCCAGTGCCAGACGGTGCCAGATGGTGCCAGACGGTGCCAGACAGTTCAGCTCCTCCCTGTATAAGTCTGAGTCCCCAGAAACTCGCCTGGAACTGGAGTTCAGAGCTGTCAGGAGCTTGTGCCTCCCTCTGGTACGAAATGCTGCAAGCCCTTTCGGCGAGCCCCTTTGTGTGCACCTCTGTACCTCTGCACTTTACTTCCGCACCTCCTCTGAGTCTCAGTCTCTTTCTAGTTGTAGAACTTCCACTTAGGCAGCCTTCCTGTGGGTCTGGGTGGTGTCTGTTTTTTCTTTTCATTGTAGTTTTAAAATAGTTATGCAAGGTAGTAATTTCCGGTGTTTCCCTATGCCGCCATCTTGGTTTCTCTTGTTGTTTTAATTGAGGCCAGTACCATCATATATCCAGATAGTGAAACCAGAAATCTGGAAATCATGAATAAGCTTCACTTCCTGTATTTACCTCATGCTTCATACTTTTAGTCAGTTACCAAATATTATTGATTTGAAAATCTGAGTTAGCAGGTCTTATGTTTCCAGGTGAATGAGGGTCAATCACAGACCTACTTTGAGATCCCAATGAAAGCTGTACACCATTTCCTCAGACAATGCACACTCACATGCACATCCGCTATTCTAGGGATCCATTAGTCCTCTTGTTGCTTTAATGGCCACTGCCTTAGTTTAAACTCACGTTATTTTTTTTCTCTAGCCCTCTCTGCTCTTCCTCAATGTTTCTCCACTAATCCATCTTCCATCTAATACAGTGTAGTTTCAAAAGTGAACAATTTTTCAGTTACATTAATATTCAGGTATTTCAGTGGTTCCCTTTTAAATCAGGGCCTTCCATAGTCTGGCACTGGCTCACTGTTACACTCCCTCTTCTCTTTCATTGTATTCCAGCAATATTGTCACACTTAATTTCCTAAACTTTTCATGTATATCATATCTCTGTGCCTTTGCCTATTCTGTTTCTTCTGTGTAAAATGTGGCTCCTCTTCCCCTCTGCCTGTGGACTCCTATATTTAGTCACTTTCAGAAACCTGTTTAGGTATCAAATCCTCCTCTTTGTTCAACCTTGTCAAGAGTTAATCACTTTGTCCATTGTATGGCTTACTCATGAGTGCACATAGTACATAGCACTGTAATTCTTTTTTATAGATTGATTCCATACTAGGTGGAAAGCTCTTTTGGGGTAGGAACTGGACTGTGTCTTCCAGTCTCTTCTAAAATATATACCCTTATAAGGGCAGGAACTTTATATACCTATCAGCCTGTATCCCCAGTGCAGCATTTGGAATGTGGTGTGCACTTGCATTGTGGAACAAATGACGAATTATTGTTATTCCTATTTTATAGACCAAAGAAACCTGGCTCTGAGTATATGAAAATCTGCATTTATACAACAGATAAACTGTGAATTAGTTATTTAAAATCCTGCTCTAGGCCAAGCACTGTCGTAAGCACTGGGTATATACTGGCAAATAAGACAGCTGCTGAATTTGCATTTAGCACACTATCTCCACATTGTAGGTACTTACAATTATTTAGGGGTGGGGTCGGAGTCCTGCGGGAGAGTGCATATGGAGGGAGAACACCTGGCAGACCTGGGCAGGCCAGGAGGTGGGGACTGTGGACAGTGATAATGGCCAAGGCTGGGGCAGTGGCAGGTAGGCTGGGGTGGTGGCGGGCAGCCATGGGCCTGGATGTGTACCAGCAGAAGGACGGGGACCTGGCGTGAAAGTTGTGGGAGAGCCCAGAGACAGTGTCTTAGCTGGGCAAGCATCACAAGAAGTACGTCCACGCGGATGCGCCCACCACTAAGATGCTGGCTGGGCTGCTGTTGCAGCTCCTGCAGTTCCAGGCAGATGCTTTTGGAAAGCATGTTGCCAACCCAGCCTTCACTAGGCTCCCTGCTAAATGTTTCATGGATTTCACAGCTGGAGCTTTTCCTGAGTTTTTCACAGATGATTTCTTCTTGACATCAAGGAAGAAATCAAAAGTTACCTGGAAACAAATGAAACTAAATACACAAAACCCAAAATCTATGGGACACAGTGATAGCAGTCCTGATGTGGAAATTCATAACATTACAAACCTACCTCAAGAAGCAAAAAACAAAAACAAAACAAAAAACTCAAATAAACAATCTAATCCTATTACTAAAAAAACTAGAAATAAAACAAGCATAAGCCAGAGAAAGTACAATGAAGTAAATAAGGATCTGAGCAGAAATAAATGACATAAGACTAAAAATCCAATACAAATAATCAAGGAAACCAACAACTGGTTCTTAAAAAAAATAAACAAATAAACAAGATTAATGAACTTTTAACCAGACTCATCAAGAAAAAGAGAGAGGACCCAAATAAATAAAATCAGAAATGAAATATAAGTAATAACTGACACCATATAAATACAAAGGATTGTAAGAAAATGATGTAAAAACCCTATGCCCACAAATTGGACAACCTGGGAGAAGTAAATAAATTTCTAGAAATCTATAATCTTTCAAATGGAATCAGGAAGAAGCACAATACCTGAATAGAATGATTACAACTAAGGAAATTGAAACAGTAATAAAAAAAAAGCTTCCAGCAATCAAAAGTCCTTGACTGAATGGCTTCACAGGCAAATTTTACAAAATATGCAAAGAAGAACAGACAGCTAGCCTTCTCAAATTATTACAAAAAATTCAAAAGAAGCAAAAACTTCCAAACTCTTTTCATTATGCAGACATTATCCTAATTCTAAAACAAGGTAAAGATACTACAAAGAAAGAAAAGTATAGGCCAATATGCCTGATAAATATAGATGCTAATATAATAAAAAAACATTAGAAAACTGAATGCAGCAATACATAAGAAGATCAAACATCATATCAAGTGGCATTTATTCCAGGATAAATTTATACAATATTTGGAAATCAATAAACATAATATTTTAAATAAACACAATAAAAATAAAAACCATATAATCATATCAATAGATACAGAAAAACATTTGATAAAATAAAACACTCCCTTGTGATAAAAATAAAACTCTCAGCAAAGTGGGAAATATTATGCACCTCAACATAATAAAGGCCACAATATGGCAAACACACAGTCAACATTATACTGAGTGAGGAAAAAACTAAAAGTGTTTCCCTTAAGATCAGTAACAAAAAAGAGATATCCACTTTCATCATTCTTATTATTCAATATAGTACTGGAATTTCTAACCACAGCAATAAGACAAGAAAAAATAAAATTAATTCAAATTGAAAAGAAGAAAGTAAAACTGTCATTAATCACAGATAACATGACATCGGATATAGAAAACCTTAAAGACTCCACTAAAAAAATACTAACTCTATTAAATGAGCTTGGCAAAGTAGGATAATATGAAATTAACATTCAAAAATTGATAACATTTTTATACACCAATCATGAACTATGAGATAGGAAATTAAGAAAACAATTCCAGGGAGAGGCAAGATGGTAGATGGCTGCAAATTAGCTGGAAGTAGTGTACCCTTCTCCCAGCAAGGGACTGGATTTACAGCTAAAATTCTGTGCAATCAACTTGAAAAATCAAGTGAAGTATAGCTGATTTGAAATATTATATCTAAAGAGCACTTAAGAAGCCACATAGAGTCTGGTAAGAGAAGGGGAGTTACAGAAAGGGAGTGACCCTCTTGGGAATATTGGCTACAAAGTTCCCTTCCCCCTGTAAGTGTGGGGTCTCAACCCCATGCAGGGATCACAAACCCAGAGAAGTAGAGATGTGAAAAAGAACCTGCATAGTATTGGCAGAGGGAACCAGAGGGATTCTGTCTGCCTGGGAGACTCTATTCACTCCTTACCATTGAAGGAACACTGCTGTTGTTAGCAGCCCCAGCCTGAGAAGTTCATTTCAAGGTTCCAACTTCTGAGAGGCTGTGCTGCTGTATTTGGGTCCAGCAGAGAGGTCTGCTGGTTGTACCCAGCAGTGACTTTTGAGGGAGCCTCTTTTTTCTTGAAAGGCATTGTGCAGAGCACCAGTTACTGACTAAACTATTTGGCTTGGGGAAAGGAGAAAGGTCTCTCTCAAGTTGAGCACATAGTTGGAACTCCTCCTCAAACCTGTAGAGACTTCCAGACTGCATCCTCCTTCTGGTTTGGTGGCAAGTGTCAGAGGTGAAAATGTGGGATTTTTCACCCACACTGCAGAGTTTAGAGCCCAAGTGGAGCTGGAAATTTAAGCCCCAGCTTTGCTGAGACCAGATGCAAGCAGAGATCAGAGACCTGTATTGGGCTTACTCTATACCTTCTCCTATCTATGAAAACCCCTCTCCCATATAGGAAACTGTTTGGTTCAGCCATGTGATGTTAAGATAGCCTCACTGAGCACAGTGCTGTGGGAGGCAAGAGAGCAGCTTAGAGTGGGGCATTCAAAGTATGAGAACCTCAGAGGCAATTGTCTGGGAATGGGAGGAAGTGCTTAGTCCCCTCCTGTGGCCAGAAACATCCTCAACCAAAGACATTTTTACCAACCCACCCCCTGAGCTCAGGGGGGCTGAAACTACTCCTACAGAGAAGACTGTGGGCTATACCCAATCTGAACCTGCAGCAAGCCCCCTTGCGGGGGTGAGGGGGGGCAGATTGTAGTCTCTGGTAGAGACTGAGGAGTTTGGCTTTGAAGCAGACTAAATTCCCCTCATTGAGTGCTTTAATGGATAATCCCCAAGCAGAAAACCCACTAGCCCAAGCTAGGCTAGACTGCGTCCATTCTACAAAATCTCTTTGAAAGGCTCTAAAGGTAGACCAGGCCACCTCAGAATGGTGGTGTAGGAGCTGACAGGTGGAGGTGGACCCCAGGGAGCCTCAGTCTAACTACATATCTGTGCTCAGCTCTAAGCTAAAAGAAGACAGCTCATTTACACAAATTGGTTCCTTTTCATGCACACACAGAACTATCAGACACAGACACAAGCAGTGAACAGAATGGTAACTACACACAGCTAGTCCAAGGCCAGTTACACACATCTGATAGTCATCTACATCTGAAACTCACCCCAATAGACCCTAAATCAAAAGAGTGGTGAGCTTCAGACCATACCAGTGCTTGACTCAAATAGTCACACAAAAGGCACACTCAAAGGGGAATCCTGGCAGGCTCCACATCCTGCTGGGTTCAACCTCACGAGACAGCATGAGCACTGCATCTCATACATGGTAATAAAGGTTACCTTTATAGATACCTAGCATGAATGGTTAACAATTGTGCCACTGAGCCCATCCAGACACCTTGAGGCTACATCTGCCCAGCTGTTTGCATGTCATGGTTGAGGTTGAACCTCATAGCCAGCCTGAAACTCATTCCCACCCTAATTCCCACCTAAGAGCCAAGAGTAATTAAGACCAAATTATAACAGGTAGGTTTAAACAAGAGACATCCCTAGAGGCCCCAGTACAGGAGGTCAAGGAGACTGCACCACTTGGTCCCACAGGCCACCCAACCAGGATTGGGAGTCATAAAAGTTCTATTTAGTACATAGAAAGAACCCCAAAAAGATAGCCAAATTGAAGAGACAAAGAACAGGGCACAAATGAGAAGAAGAAGAAGAAGAAGAAGAAGAAGAAGAGGAGGAGGGGGACGAGGAGGAGGAGGAGAAGGAGAAGGAGGAGGAGGAGGAGGAGAAAAGACAAATCTCCAGAAAATAGCTAAATGAAATGGAAAAAGCAATTTATCAGAGATAGAGTCCAAAGTAATGCTTCTAAGGATGCTCAAGGATCTTAGTGAGAAAAGCAACAGCATGAAAAAGGACATAGAAACCATTAAAAAATAATTAGAAATAAAGAATGCTGTATTTGAAATACAGAATACACCGGAAGGAATACCCAGTGGCTGAATGAAGCAGAGGATAAAACTGGTGAATTAAAAGACAAGTTAGAAAAAAAATCAATCAGAACAGAAAAATAGACAAAATAATTAAAAAGCAGGAGGATAGCATAAGAAAACTTTGAGACAACATGAAATGTAACAACAACAGCATCATAGGGGTACCAGTAGAGGGAGAAACTGAGCAATGGATAGAGAACTGTTTGAAGAAATAATGACAGAAAATTTTCTTAGCCTGGTATAGGAAAATGTCACACAAGTTCAGGAAGCATAGGAAGTTCCAATTACAAAAGAGACCTACATCAAGAAACATCAAAATTAAAATGTCGAAGATTAAAATCAAAGAGAGACTCTTAAAGGCAACAAGAGAAAAAGTCAGTTACCTACAGCTCCAATAAGGCTATGAGCTGAACTTTTAACAGTAATACTTTAGGCCAGTGGTATTGCCATGAACTGTTCAAAGTAATGAAAAACAAAAACTTGCGACCAAGACTGCTTTATCCAGAAAGGTTATCATTTATAAGGAAAGGTGAAATAAAGAGCTTCCCAGATAAAAGAAGCAAAAGAAGCTTAATATCACCAAATCAGCATTGCAAGAAATGCTAGAGGGACTGCTGTAATAAGGAAAAAATAGAGAGGCAGAGGAACACAGTCATAAAGAATAATGCCAATAAATAAGTACCTATCAATTATTATTGTAGACATCTTAAATGTAGACAGACATAGGGTAGCCAAATGGATAAGAAAACAAAGCCCATAGATATGCTGTCTGCAAGAGAACAGGCTCAGAATAAAAGATACATATAGGCTGAAAGTGAAGGGATGGAAAAAATATTCCATGCAAGTTGAAATGGGAAAATGAGTCTATAGTCATACCACCCTGAATGCACCTGATCTCATCTGAAATGGGAAAATGATTGCAAATCAATACATGTGATACATCACATAAACAATACTTATATCTGACAGAATATATTTCAAAACAAAGGCCATACAAGAGACAAAGAGGCTCACTACATAATAATAAAGGCATCAATCCAACAAAAAAATATAATCATTATAAACATACTTAGGGGCCCAGTGCACACATTCGTGCACCTTGAAAGGAACTGTGGCTGTAATGGGCACAGAGGCAGTCTCAGCCCATCCTCTGCTCCCCACCCAGCCCCTCTCACTGCAGCCCCTGGTCCCCTCTCTGCTGGCAAACACTGCTCCCATGCGCTGATGGTGTGAAGTGACTGGGACTGGCACCAGCAGTGGGTATGAGCAGGGCTGGCACCATCAGTGGATGCGAGCACCAGGTGGGACTGTGGCACATAGGAGCAAAGAATTTTTAGTAACTACTAGGGGCTCATCCTTGATGACAGTGACAGGCATACTGCCTTGGTCTGGTGCCCCTGGTCACCTGCTCTACCATCCCGTCATGGTTGATGCCTACCATATTCTGTGTGCACCCCCTGGTGGTCAGCACACATTATAGCAACTGGTTGTTCAGTTGTTCTGCCATTCGGTCTATTTTCATATTAGGGTTTTATATATATAGATATGCTCCCAATATAGGAGCACTTAAGTACTCTTGGAGGACTTTAAGGGGGATAGCAACAGAAATACAGACATAGGAGGGGATTTTAACACCCCCAATGTGATCAATGGATAGATCTTCCAAACAAACAAACAAAAAAATAACAAGGAAACAGTGACCTTAATAGACCCACTAGATATGATGGATTTAATTGATATTAAAGAGAAGTTTCATCCCAGAGCAGCAGAATTTACATTCTTCTCAAGTGCACATGGAACATTCTCAAAGATAGACTACATGTTAAGATACAAAATAAGTCTTAACAAATTCAAGAAGTTTGAATCATATCAAGCATCTTCTCAGATCACAATGGCATGAAACTAGAAATCAATCATGATAAAAAAGCTAAAAAATATTCAAACACATAAAGACTAAGTAGTATATTATTAAACAATAAATCATTTTAAATGAGATCAAAGAATAAATCATATATTATCTGGAAAAATGAATACACAACCATCCAAAATCTATGGAACACAACAAAATCAGTTCTGAGAGGGAAGTTCATAGCACTACAGGCCTACCGCAAGAAGCAAGAAAAATCTCTAGTAAAAAATCTAACCGTACACTTAAAAGAACTGGAAAAAAGAACAGTAAGAAAAGCTCAGAGTAAGTAAAAGGAAAAAACTTATAAAGATCAGAGCAGAAATAAACAAAGAGAAACTAAAAAAAATACAGAGGTCAATAAAACCAAAATCTGGTTCTTTGAAAAGATAAAAAAGATCAATGAACATTTAACCACATGTATCAATAATCAGCAAGGGATGTCATAACAATTGACATCACAGAAATACAAATGGTAGTAAGAGAATATTGCAAACAACTATATGTCAACAAAATAGAAAACCTGGGCAATATAGAAAAATTTTTAGAAACAGAAAATCTTTCAAAACTGAATCAAGAAGAGGCAGAACACCTGAATAGACCAATTAAAAAAACTAATGAAATCAAGGTAGAAATAAAAAAAACATATAGCAAAGTAAAACCTTGGACCAGATGGCTTTAGAGGAGAATTTTACCAAGCATTCAAAGAGCTAATGCCTATCCTTCTCAAAATATTCAAAAAAATTCAAAAGGAGTGAAAACTTCCAAGCTCTATTTAAGATGGCAATATCTATTAAGATATTATCCAAATATCAAAAACAGATAAATACACAATAAAAAGAAAACTATAGGTCAATATTCCTAATGAACATAGATGCTAAAACCTCAACAAAATATTAGCAAATCAGATCCAGGAATACATTAAAAATATACACCATAATTAAGTGGTATTTATTCAACTAAGTGGTGATACATGGTTGGTACAATATTTGCAAATCAATACATGTGATACATCACATAAACAAAAATGAAAGAAAATAAAAATTACATGATCAAATCAATAGATGCCAAAAAAACATTCCATAAAATCCAATACCAAAGCTCTCAGCAAGGTGGGAAAAGAGGAATCATACCTCAACATAATAAAAGCCATAAATAAAAATCTCCCGTCAATATCATACTCAATGGGCAAAAACTAAAAGCATTTCCATTAAGTTCAGGAAGGGGACTGGGATGTGCACTTTTACCACTCTTATTCAACACTAGAGGCCGGTGCATGAGATTTGTGCACTCAGGGGAGGTGGAAGCCTCTCAGCCTGGCCTGTGCCTTCTCATAGTCTGGGAACCCTCAAGGAATGTCCAACTGATGGTTTTGCCTCCCCTTCCATTCCCCGCTCCCTGGCAGTCAGACATCCTTAGTGCTGCCATGGAGGTCTGAGAGGCTGCCGCCACCACCGCTGCACTCGCCAGTCGTGAGCCCAGCTTCTGGGATTCTGGTTGAGCAGTGCTTACCCTGTGGGAGTGCACTGACCACGAAGGGACAGCTCCTGCATTGAGTGTCTGCCCCCTAGTGGTTAGTGCACGTCATAGTGACCGCTCATTCCACTATTCAGTCAATTTGCATATTACCCCTTTATTATATAGGATAGTAATGGAAGTCCTAGCCAAGGCAATCAGACAAGAAAAAAAAAAATAAAAGACATCCAAATTGGAAAATAGGAACAAAAACCGTCATTATTTACAGATGACATGATATTGTATATAGAAAACTGTAAAGACTTCATAAAAACTGCTATCCTATCTAATAATCCTATCTAATAAAAGAGTAATATGCAAACTGACCATCACAAGATGGCTGCCCCTGTGTGGTCAAAGATGGCTGCCTCCATGTGGTCAAAGATGGCCACCACAAGATGGCCAGCAAGGTTGGAAAGTTGGGAGGGACCCAGACCTGCAGTGGAGGGCAATTGGGGGGGACCCAGGCCTGCAGGGGAGGACAGTTGGGGGAAACCCAGGCCTGCAGGGGAGGACAGCTGGGGGGGACCATCCTGGCAGGGGAGGGCAGTTAGGGGCAATCAGGCCAGCACAGGAGCAGTTGAGCATTGATCAGGCTGGCAGGGGAGTGGTTAGCGGCAATTGACTGGTGAGAGGTCGGGAGCCAGCAGTCCTGGATTGTGAAAGGGATGTTCAACTGCCTGTTTAGGCCCAATCCCAGCCTAAACGGGCAGTCGGACATCCCTCAAGGGGTCCCAGATTAGAAAGGGTGCAGGTTTGGCTGAGGGACACCACCCCTATCCCCCACTCCCACTCTGTGCATGAATTTCATGCACCAGGCTCTAATATATAATAAATATAATCAATATCCATAAATTGAGGAGCGAGAAGGAAGATGGCTGCCGATGAGAAGGCAGACTGAAAGACAGTGAGAGAGAGAGAGAAGGAACGGAGAGTGTGTGGATGTACCAAGTGTGGAAATTTGTGGGTGTGCGACAGCTATACTCCAGAGGACTGTTGGAGAACCTGAATGGGGCTCCCTTAACTGGCTGCTGCCTCCACTGCTGCTGAAATCTCTCCCGGAGCTGCCGAATCTGCTGCGGAAACCGGGCCATCTTGGGTGACTGTTACAAGAAACGTATACATCCAGGGATACTGGAAACAGGTCACCCAGAGACCAGCCAGGAACCCAGGAACACCGGAGCTCAAACCAAGAATATGTGGACCCAGACGAGCCCTGCACCTCCTCACGGAAAGATCAGATTTTGCTTGTTAAAAGCGTGGTTTGTATTCCAGGTGGGAGAGTTGAAAGCGCGCAGGAGAAGTCTCTGCTCAGCAGAGTCTGCGCCCCTCCCCTCGGGGCCAGCCCACGCTCCACAAAGTCTGAGACTGTTGGCACCAGCGTGACCCGAGTGTGGGAAGGGGTCCTGTAGGCTGCTAGCAGAAGGGAACCCAAAAAAACCACCCCATAACTGATCGGGACACG
The DNA here is from genome assembly GCA_004026665.1 of Murina feae. Taxonomy (NCBI): domain Eukaryota; kingdom Metazoa; phylum Chordata; class Mammalia; order Chiroptera; family Vespertilionidae; genus Murina; species Murina feae. The sequence continues at coordinate 17,958 of PVJC01032312.1, forward strand.
AAAAGACAGCCTCGGTTTTGGGTCGCGGAGAAGAGACATTGGGAGATTTACGCACAGAGCTGGAGGAGGAAGGGAGCCCGCACATCTCTTTGGAGAAGTTCCTTTTTCCCTCTCGTTATTAAATCTAGGCTTGGGATTATTGAACCCAATGCATGGGAGCACCCAGTTGCGGTCGCTCGCGGAGACAGCAGGAGAGGGCCCTGTTTGTGTGTCTTGAGAAGCAGAGCAGGGAGTGACGGATTTGGAAACCAGTTCTGGGGCAGTACATTCTGCCAAACTTGTATTAAGTGTGATAAGGAAAACAAAACCTAAACGCTGGCTAGAGAGGACTTATAGCCACGGAGGTCACTCCAGAAACACTGCCACTCAGAGGCTGATTCACAAACTGACTCTTCTGTAAACACAAATAAAGGCAGAAATACTGCCGGCTTTTAAGTCAGGACTGGTTTACGACGCAGAGGAGCAGTGAATCGCAGGAAACTTCCATACTTTCCTGAATAGCTGACAAAACTAAGGCACACCAATCAGAAGAGCAGAAGAAGTGAATGACCTTCACTACTGCACATTTTTTTCTCTTTTTTAATTTTTTCTTTTTTTAAATTTTTTTCTTTTGCTTTTTTTCCCCTTTAAGAAACAATTTTTTGTCTTTTTTCCTCACTTGATTTTACCTTTTTAATTATTGTATCTTTATTTTTAATCAATATTATTATTACTACTACTTTTTTTCTTTTTCTAAGAGTCATTTTATTTTATCTTTATATTATTTTGAGATTAGTGTTCTTCATTCTATTTTCAGATTTCCTATAGCATCATTTTACTCTATCTCAACTTTACCTTTATGCCAACACTCTCTCCCTTACTATTCCCCTATTGTTGTCCTTTTTCTCTTAACTAACTCATGCTTTAGATTCTCCCTATTCCCTCTTTTTACCCCCCTGTTACAATTTCACCCTACTAAGATATCTAATTTCCAATCCCCTGCTCCAAGCCCACAGATACCTCACTCCTTTCCTTCTTCATTATCCAAATATTTTTTCTCTCTCTCTCTCTCTCTGTTGTTCTGCTGTTGTTTCTTTAACTGTTGATTATACTGGGGTTTTTATAATTGTTTGTGAGACTGTCTTGCTTTTTCTTTTTGTTTTTTGGTTGTATTTTGGTTATTTTTTTTAAATTCTATTTACCTTGTTAGATATTAATTGTTAATTGATTGATTAGTTGATGTACTCCATTCATCTCTAGGTCTTTCTAGATGGCATTTGTTGCTACTAGTAGCTATTCTATTTGAGTTTTCTCCCCATACAATCTCTTCCCCCCTTTTATTTCATTCTTTTTTACTGTTCTTACTTTTTTTTTTCTTTGCCTTCCTTTTCCCAAATTTGTTTTGGCACTCCCTTTCTCCTTTCTTTTCTTCTTTTTCTTTCTTCTTTACCCCCTAACTCTCTTTTCTATGGTGGTAACCGTTAGTGGGTTATAAGTATCGTGAATACATTTGGGTTCACATCCTTGTGCATTGTGCCTTGCTGTGTTGTGTTTTGTGCCATTAAATCAATACAGGAGAGAAAAAAACTATATAACCAGATACCCAGAGAAGATAGATCATGGGGAGACAAAGAAACAGCCGCATATGAAAGAAAAACAGGCATCACCAGAAAGGGAAGTAAATGAAATGGAGGCAAGTAACTTGTCGGAGAAAGAATTCGGGGAAATGATCATAAGATGGAAGAAAAGAATGGAAGACAAATTTGACAGTATGTGTAAGAACCAAGAGGAAATGAAGAAGAACCAAGAGGAAATGAAGAAGAAGCAAGAAGAAATGAAAAATGACATCACTGCTATGAAGAACTCAATAGAAAGCATCAATAGTAGACTAGAAGAAGCAGAGGACTGCATCAGTGAGCTAGAAGACAAGGTAGAAAAAAATACCCAAGCAGAGCAGCACCTAGAAAAAAGAATTAAAAAGCAGGAGGAGAGCCTAAGAGAACTTTGGGACAACACAAAACGAAACAACATACGCATAATAGGGGTGCCAGAAGGAAAGGAAACTGAGCAAGGAATAGAAA
>PVJC01032313.1:5272-20108 GCA_004026665.1 Murina feae
AGGGGGGGACCCAGGCCTGCAGGATAGGGCAGTTGGGGGGGGACTATCCTGCCAGGGAGAGGGCAGTTAGGGGCAATCCGGCCCACACAGGAGCAGTTAGGCATTGATCAGGCTGGCAGGGGAGTTGTTAGGGGCAATCAGTAGGCAAGAGGTTGGGAGCCAGCAGTCTTGGATTATGAAAGAGATGTCTGACTGCCCATTTAGGCCCAATCCCACTGGTGTGATCGGGCCTAAACGGGCAGTCGGACATCCCTCAAGGGGTCCCAGATTGGAAAGGGTGCAGGTGGGCTGAGGAACACCACCACCATCCCCCACCCCCACTCCCTACACAAATATTGTGCACTGGGCCTCTAGTCTAATCTAATAAAAGAGTAATATTGAAATTGACTATTTCTTCAGGACGCCTAAGCCACGCCCACCAGACAATCACAGTGGCTGTATGCAAATTAACCCAGCCAAGATGGAGGCTGGCAGTCAAGGAGCTAGAGTAAACAGGCGGCTTCCGTTCCACCAGCTGTAAACTATCTGCCTAGGCTGGCTGGGCCTCCTCTGCTCACGACAACATAGTTGCAATTATAGAAGCCACGGAGCTGAAGCCAACAGGAGGCTTCGTTACCTGCGTAGGCCTGAGCTTAAAGCAATAGTGTATCAATTATAGAAGATAAATACTCCCCCCCCCCAGAAACCTGCTTCAAGCCAGCCTTGCTGGGGCGTTGGGTCAATGGGAGCTGTGGACAGCCTGATAACGGCCCTCAGCCCCTCACCCAGGCTGCCCAGGCACCCCAGTAGGGACTCAAACTCTGAAAGGACTGTGGGCAACCTGAAAACGGCCCTCAGCCCCTCACCCAGGCTGGCCACACCACAATGGGGTCAGAGTCCACACTGGGGGGCTTGGCCAGCCTGCAAACAGCCATCAGCCCCTCACCCAGGCTAGCCAAGCATGCCAACAGGTGGACATCCCCCGAGGGGTCCCAGACTGCGAGAGGGCACAGGTCTGGCTGAGGGAACTCCCAAGTGCACAAATTTTTGTGCATCGGGCCCCTAGTATAGTCACAAACAGCACTGTTACCACCACCACATCACTATCACTTATCATCATACCTACTCATAATTTACTGATTAGATTGCTGGTTCCTTCCAGGCAACAGTGTTTGTTAAAGCTACTATCACAGACCTTAGATATAGAGAGAATCTAATACACTGCATTGTAAAGTTAGACTCTCATGGTGCAAACAATGGCTTTCATATTTATTAATGGTACATCTAGGACAACCTGTTTACCTCCCTTTGTGTGAATTAGTTTCCTGATCTGTAAAATTAGGTAACTAATCATAAATCATAGAAATATTATGAGAATAAAAGTTTATTAGATGTAAAGTGTTAATAATTCCACCCTTACATATATTAACATCTATTACTACTCTGTCATTTCAAAGTAATTATTAAATATATATACAATGTATATTAAATATAGTCCAAGATTAAAGCAATACATAGTGTCATATTTCAATGTTTAATTTTTTGTCTCTCTTCCCATATTGTGATTACTTTAAGAATCCAGATCTGCACAGCAAGGTAAAATATAGACATGTGTTAAGTGTAATGGGAATGTTATCCTTCCTGGGACACTGTTTCCTCATCAAGGCAGCTGACCAACCCCCATGTCTTTTAGACAGCATTCTTGACTTCCTAGTCCCTATGACAGTAGATGAAGGGATCTGGCATGTGTGTGAGACTGCACACACAGTTGAGATTACATTGTTGGAATTAAATGATGCAATAGATCTGGACTGAACAGACATGACAATCATGAAATAATTTGTGGTAACTTGTGACTCCAATGAGTTGGGATGCACGTGTAGAGAAGGCTTTCTTCCTTCCCTGAGTGGAGGATATACACAAAATGGTGGAGACAATGTAACATAGGAGAGGATGGCGATGGTGAGAAGGAAGACAAGAATGACAAAGCAAAGTCCACTAGCTCAACTGTGGACATGTCTCTGCAGGCAAGTTTGGAACTGATGAGATGTTAGAGTAAAAGTGGTTCATCACATTACAGCCACAGAAGGTGACATGAAATGAAACAGACCTTGATCTCAGTGATCATGAAACAGTCATATAGGGGGAAGCCACTAGCTGCACACATTAACCTGTGGTCGTGATGACCTGGTATCAAAGAGGACATGTCAGTGCATTATCTTTATTACAATGAGGAAACAGAAACATGTGAAACTTGTACAAATAAAGAATTTCTTGAACAATTTACAGCTAAGGTGTTGTATATTTACCTATAAAAATCTTTCTCAGTTAGAATATTTTCAGTATTTGTAGTGTTTGTGATAATATTTTGCCAAGTTTCTTTCTATCAAGGCTGAGCCAATTTATACCTCCCCGTGATGCGGTGAAACTAGAAGGATTTAGTTCCTGCACCTGCCAATCATATCTGTAGGTGTAACTCACATGCCTTTCCTCTGTGGCTCCAAATTATATTCATTGATTATGTTTCTACACAACTGCCAGGCACTAGAACAGTATCCTAGGTCATGGTAATAAAGTAAGAATAGGTAAAAGTGATCCTTGACTTCATAGAGCTTACAATCTCTTTAGGGAGACAGGTGATTAAATAAATAACTGCACTCAACCACTAGTTCAATGTGTACTCTGACCTCAGTCAGGAAAGGAAGCTAAACCCCTGTTGACAAGGAGGCGATATATTGCCAACACAACAATTCTCAGTTTCCTGACTCCTTGACTTGTAATTCACACTAGGATGATCACTTCCTAGGCTCCATTACCTCATAGGAAGCAGTTGGTAGCCTGTAGCTAGATCTCATTCAGTCTCCTGATGCTTTTTCATCCTGAAGCCTATGCTTCCCTAAGTGGCTTCCTGCTTCTGTTTCCTTTTCCTACACCATCGGTCTCAGAAGGAATCCAAGAGCAAACCCAGAAGAGGGCATGTAGAAAGATGCCAGTTCTACATTTGTTTAAATATAGGGTGTCTCACAAAAGAGTATGCATACACATTGAATAATTATAAAGGAAGTTTATTAAAATACATTTTATTTTTAAAACCAAGTTATCAGCTGTTAAAGTGTGTATATATTTTGGGGGAACAACCTGTATTAATGTTCAGTCATGTCTACTGCTAAGTCAAACCTTCCACCCCACCAGGATGAAAAATTCATAAAGCTGCTTTATGTAATTTACATACAAATCCAGCTGCTAGTTTGCAATCCATCCTTCTTCCTTCTCTTGGATTAGTTCCTTGGTGGTACCTTTGAAACTCTAGTCCCTAAATTAGCTCCTCTGGACTTCATAGAAGACATAGATCACAAGTTTAAGAATGTTTTTCTAAGACTTAACACCTCCTTTCTACCCATTTCTGTTAGCCTTCCCATATTCAGTATCCTGGTCCTGGTACAAGTGCAGAGTATGGCGTAGGGCTTTCTTGACCTCCTGGTTGCGCAAGCAGTAAATTATAGGGTTGAGAAATGGTACAATGACAGCATAGAGTAGAGAGACCAGCTTGTTGGTGTCAAAGGCTGAGACGGCCTTTGGGCGGACATAGATAAAGATAGTGGCTGCATAGAAGATGATCACAACAGTCAGGTGAGAGGCACAGGTGGAAAAGGCTTTATGGCGCCCAGCAGACGAGGGAATGCGCATCACCGCACCAGCGATGGCTATGTAGGAGGCCCCAGTGACACAGAACGGTCCCAGCAGGATAAAAATGGCCAGGATAAAGTCTATAAGCTCTGCTGTGTACTTGTCTGTGCATGAAAGATTGAGCAATGGGGAGACATCACAGAAAAAGTGGTTGATGACGTTGGGACCACAATAAGACTGACGAGAAATAAAAAAAACTTTGACCATGGAGATGCCGAAACCTCCAGCCCAGGAGGCGGCTGCCAGCTGCACACACAGTTGGCCAGTGACAATGACTGCGTAGTGGAGAGGATGGCAGATGGCCACGTAGCGATCATAGGCCATAACAGCTAGAAGAATACACTCAGAGCAGGCCAGACCCAGGAAAAAGTAGAGCTGTGTCATGCAGCCCTCAAAGGAGATCAGCTGTCCATGGCCCTGCTCAGACCCAACAAAGCCAGCTAGCATCTTGGGAATAGTGACTGTAACATACCAGATCTCCAGGAAGGACATATTAGCCAGAAAGAAGTACATGGGTTTGTGGAGGGTGGGGTGGTTCCTAATTGTCACAATGATGAGAGTATTCTCAGTCAGCACCAACACATAGGCCAGCAGAGAAAAGGCAAACAACAGCGGCCGTAGTGGTGCAGGAGCTGGAAAGCCCAGCAACACAAACTCAGTGACTCTCCCACTGTAGTTCCTCTGTTCCATGGGGTTGGTCTTGCCCGCTGTTCTTCAGGAGGGAGAATAGAGTGTCTTCAGGAGGCATCGGCAAGAATACAGACTTTCTCCTGGAGGGTTTATATTGGTAAAATGCAATGCATGTGGTGTGTATAATTTATCCCTGAGCTGAGGCTGCTGCTCTCTTCTGTAATCTGGACAAAAACAGATAAGAATAAATTGCTTTGTACACAGGACAGGATAGGAGTCTGTTTTAGCACAGGGAGAAGCATGTATTGATAAGCACCAGATAAAGATGACACTAGCTGGTCCCTGGAGACCATAGATAAAAACAAGAATAGTAAGAGTGTCTGAGATGCCCTAATATGAAAATTTGTTTGTGAGCTGGATTGCAGCTTTGTTTTGATGAAATACATGACATAGTGGAGGAATCACAATAACACGTAACACAATTGGGTATTTGCTATGTAGTATAGTCATTGAAATTTTTGCAGAGAGCAATTCACTTAATCTTCAGAAGAACCTTGAGTTATACCCTACTTAATGTCTAAGGATATAGACATACTTAAGTGACTTATTCTAGGTCACACACATAGTAAGAGGTGGAACCAGGAGTCAGGACCACAGAGCTTCCAAAATATTCAGGCAAATGAAAGAGGAACTATAAGATACATCCTAGATATATATCCAAGAGAGGGACTCTTTGAGGCTCAGCTAGGGAAGCTGGTCATTTCCTGCAAAGTATCAAAGTTCCAAAATGTCAGCACATCTAGAGTGAAAGTCATACATAACATAATATTTAAGAGTAGGATCTGGAATCCACCTAGAAAAAATATTAGGAAGCAGATTCTGGATGGCAACAGAACTGAGATTCCCAGTGATTCTGAAAGCTGTGCTCTCTTGAAATGAGAGTAGACTTTCCTTTAGTTTTGTTAAAAGCTACCTGAGACACATTAAAATTTTCAGGAGTTTATTTGAGCAAACATGAATTTAACTCAGGCAATGCCAAACTGAAAGTGATTAGGTGCGCTCCCCTGACAGAAGTTAGGGGCAAGGCTTGTATAGAGCAGAAGTGGAAGCAAAGCAAGGGTATGTGACTGGTCAAAGCTTAAATGGTTGCCTTGTTTGGGAAGACCTAGTTGGCTGTTTATGATCAGTTGTTTTAAAATACGTTTTTCTTGGTTATGATTGCATTTGCAATTGCCTCCTGCTTACATTTTGGGTTGTTTACCTTAGTTGGCTACCAAGGCATTAAAGCCACCTAATGTAATATCTTGTTTAATTATTTTGACAGTAGCAAGACGAATGTAAAAGCTCACATTTAGTAGAGTACTCTATCTGTTTACCTTGGTATCAAAATAAAATTTTTTCTTTTCAAACTTCATGCCTCTTCTGGCTCTAATAGTGACATTTCCATGTGGGAGTGGACATGAAGAAAAGATTGGTGTCCCCACTATTGCCTCTGTTTGCTTGTAGCATTGGGAGGGAGTATGGAAATCAGAAAGGAGAATTGGAAGGGAGGAGAATTAGCTGAATAAATGGGTGCTATTTCCCCTCAAGAAATTCTTTACTTTTTAGTTTTGGGCCTGTTTCTATGAGGTTAGCAGAGGGCAAATGTACTCACACTTCAACCTCCAAATGGTTTTTTCCCAGCTTTATTGAGATATAATTGGCATATGATATTATATAAATTTAAATTATACAATGCAACGATTTCATAAGAGTGTATCATATGAAATGGTACCACATAGGTTTAGATACTTCACATAATTACCTTTTTATTATTGTTATATTGAGAACACTAAAGCTCTACTCACATTGCAAACTTCAGGTATACAGTTGAGTCTTGTATATTTATAATATACTGCTGGACATTATATCCCCAGAAATTATTCATCCTATAACTAACAGTTATATATAAAAATAAATTACAATATTATTCCTATAAAAGGAAGGAAACCCTGCCATTTGTAATGACATGGGTAGAACTTAAGGACATTGTACTAAGTAAAATAAGTTAGATAAAGGCAAATATTATATATCTCACTTATATATGGAATATAAAAACATCAAAACAGCTAATGGTTTTATACCTGAGTTTTTCTTCTCTTTATGCTCTGTGATTAATACTCAGTATTAGAGCCCTTGGCATGTCTCTCAACACTACAGTACTTCAATGCATCTATAAAATTCCCATATCCCTGGCTAATATTTACCATCACTCCCATCCTTTCCATATATACTCACACTTTATTTATTTCAAAGTTTATGGTGGATCAACTATGTTCCAGACCGCAGGCTAGGAGTTGTGATACATAAAATGTAAATAGGACATATGGTCTTTAGGAAGCTCATAATTTGTGGTAAGGACACATCTTCATTATCTCATCCCTGAAAGTTTAAGCTACCATACTTACCCCTCCATTGTGTACTGGCTTCATAAATGACAACCTCAAAAGTACAACTGCCATTCATACCTGAACCTTGATTCTTTCTCTGCAATACCTGCCTCATGTGCCATTCATTGTGCATTTGACCCTCTTGGCCCCATATTGTTCTTCTTATTCTTTAATTTTTTTCTACTTTCACATTTGATGCTCTGCACTGTTGTTTTTTTAAATATATATTTTATTGATTTCTTACAGAGAGGAAGGGAAAAGGATAGAGAGTTAGAAACATAGATGAGAGAGAAACATTGATCAGCCACCTCCTGCACACCTCGTACTGGGGATGTGCCAGCAACCAAGGTACATGCCCTTGACCAGAATCGAACCTGGGACCCTTCAGTCCGCAGGCTGACACTCTATCCACTGAGCCAAACTGGTTAGGGCGATGCTCTGCACTCCTGAACAAAAGATTAGCCTCTCACTCCTGGACTTTTAATTGGTATCACTGCCTATATAGTCTCTCCCCTAAAGATAAAATCTGACCATTTTAATCCCTTAAAACCCTTTCATAGCACCCCATTGCCTACATGATAATGTTCATGTTATGTAACAGATTGTATAAGTACCTCATGACCTGCACTGCTGTCACCACAATCTTATCCCTTGCCACAGCCTACATTGTATTGTGTATCCCATAGCTCTGGGCATACAGCATGTGTATTATCTCTGCAGCTTTGCTCATGCTACAATCTCCATGAGCATGAGTAACTCCCTGTTAGCCTTAGCGTCTTGGCTCATATGGCATCTCCTAATAGAGACATCAGCTGTCCTTCTTTCTTTCCTTTCCTTTTCCCTGTTGGGGAGTTCTATCTATAAATATGTATTTCTACAGATATAGGTTAGTTACTGGTATTTCTCCTTTTGACAATAGTTCCTATTAGAGGGTCTGTTTTAATAACTGATTAGTAAAGGTATTATAACAGTTGTATGGACACACGTATAGGTGGAAAAGAGAGAAATGTATATTATGGGCAGAATAGACTAATAGATTTATAGGAATGGAATATAAAGAATGCAGAATGTAAAAATGAATTGTGTGGAAATTATCAGGAGTATATAATTTAAATGGATTACAAAGAAAATTGACAGAGTTGGAATAATATGTGAGGAACAAAGACATCAAATATAAAGAGTGAGTAGATCCATAGGGATCAGTCACATTCCATGAAGAGAGAGTGGATCTTCTGTGGAGAAGATGCATGATATTTGGTAGGCTAAATATCAACATATCCAATGAAGGAAGATCAGGTCAAGATAAGTATAATACAGAAAGGACAGAGTAAGAATGGGAGATCATAGAAGGTGTAGGGAGGACAGGCAGAGTATGAATAAATAACAAAATCACCTATAAGTAGAAAACATGAAGGAAGTGATATTGCTCTACATATCATTAGAGGAGATCAGAGTGAAAAATGCTTATAAGGTTCGGGTTTTATTGGGTGTAGAGAGGAATAGAAAGATCACTGTATTGGACAGAAAGTAAACATGAGAAATTTGGCCACTTGAAGAGGAATGTAGCAGATAATAGAAACTACTCACTTTATTCAGATGTCTTTGACTCAGGGTCCTCCTGAGATGACCAGGTTGGTTAGAAAAGGCTTAGAGAGTGTATGCAAGAAAGATGAAGCATTGGGACAAAAAAAAAAAGGTGCTGCAGAGATTTCACCTCCTCTTCCTACCATATTCAGAGAAGGCTGCCAAACCAGGAAAGGTTCTTTTATCTTGCGCCTCCCTCTGATACTCCCCATTTCCCCCTCCTTCTTTCTGATGCTTTGGGATGGCTCTGAAGCAAGAGCCCGAGAGACCAAAAGAGATACAACAGAAAAGAAAAAAAACTGGGCAGAGTCTTGGGGAAAGGGCATGTTTGGGAAATTTAGGAAATAAATTTTATTAGGAAACTTCCCTGAAGAAGAGGATGTCACAATATCCTTACGACCTCCCCTTGACTTCTCCTTCCTTGTTAGTCTGCATCTCTTTCCATCAGGCCACATTCCTGCTCTAAGGGCAGCCTTTGGCTTTGGGCCAGGCCAATATGGTTTATGTCCTAGCTCAGTCATGTAATCTTAGGCAATTTACTTAACTTTTTTGACCCTTAGATTCATAATCTATCAAATGGATTAATATACCTCACAGAGTTGCTGAGAAGAGTAAATGTTCTGAGATAGATGGAGTGCTTAGAACCTGATGGGGGTTCAACAATCCTAGACTGTTTTTCCTTTATCATCTGAATCCATGTGGGTAACATCCCTTAATTCCATGATGTCATTGAAAAATTACTGAATTGAGAGTTAGGGTTTGGGGTTTTAGTTCCATGTTTGTAATTTATATTTTGTTTAATTTAGGGTTTTTGTTATATATCAGTTTATGGTTCATAAAATATATTACAGGTGTTTTGAGGATTAAACAAAATAAAGTTTGTGAAAGGTTTGGCACTATACTTGGTCCATCATAAGCAGTGTAAGTAGAGGTTAATAATGTGGGCTGCACAGTCACACTGCTTGTGTTCAGCCATGTAACCTTGGAAAAACTATTTAACCTCTGTGTGCCTCCCTTTTCTTGCCTGTAAAATGGGAATAATTGTAGTACCTATCTCACAGAGTTTAAAGAGTAAAAGAATATGTGGATGAAATTTTCATATAACAGCATCAGCAAAAAGAGGGTATTTCTCAATAAATATTAGCTGGTGTTCATGAAATATTTGTTGAATCTGAGTCTGTTGAAACTGGAGAGGAATTATTTCTGAGAATATTTGGAGACATAAGAAAAAGATCTTTGATATTCAAAGTTTAAGAGGATTCTCATAAGTAATTGGGAGGAAACAGTTTTTATTTTTAATAATTAGAACTAAATAAGTATGATTGGGCAGTTCTCATTGTCTGGATCATTGTGCTATTTATGAGCCTCACTGATCTGATGATAGGAACTCAGTGCTTCAGGAATGGAAAATATACATGACATATTCAAGAAGTGATGCAGAAGTAACCAAGCCAGAGAAAATGGTGTAGCAATAAGGAGGGATAGAGCTTAAAAGAATATCTATAAAGACCTTAAAGAATATCTATAAAGGAACGACCAGTTGCTATGATGCACACTGACCACCAGGGGGCAGATGCTCAATGTAGGAGCTGTCCCCAGCCTGCAGGCCCTTGGCCAGCCAAGGCGGATGCCAGTGGGCCCCCCTCCCACTACCGATTGCCACCCCAGATGCCCCGCAGAAGGAAGTTACCAATAGTGGCAGTGGCGGGTGGTGGGGCTGGCGAGTGGGTGGTGCCAGGCTGGCCAAAGCAGGTGCCAGGATGGCCTCTTTCCCCTGATCACCCACAGATAGGCCCTGATAGCCAACCAGGGCTAGGGACTCTACCTGTGCATGAATTTTGTGCACCAGGCCTCTAGTTTTAAATAAAATCATATGCCATAGACATTGTAGTAAACTCTATTTTGAATAAAGAAATATATGTATATACATAATATTATTGACATATTGTACTGTTAGTTGAAAAACTACCAAAACGAACAGCTTGTTGAATTAGCATTACTTTGGCTGGTGTGGTAGTATTGTCTAAATAAGGAATAGATATAATAATCCAAAAGTTGGGATTTGTTGAGGCTGATGACAGTTTTCTTTTGGTGATTGTTATCAGTCAAAAGATCACATCAATGAGCCATAATCATTTCAATATATATATATATTGTTTAATCCATTTGATAAACTCAACATCCTTGAGGATAGAGGGGATACATCCTTAACAAAAAACAGGTACAAATTCCTTTATCCAAAACACGTGGGACACTTGGAATTTTCAGGTTTTAGAAGGTGACATGATGCATGCACCAGGTGTTTCAACACCTCCAGTGAGTTCAGAAGCAGCATTCTATAATCTAACATTTAAATGTCTCTACAGCAATGCTATGCAAATGGAATCATTTGCAATTGGCTTTTCTCCATTTAGCATAATTCTCTATAGATTCACATGGGTGTCGTTCATTTTTTAATTGCTGAATATTATTACATTCTATGAATGTATCTCAGTTTGTTTAAACATGCACAAGCTGAAGGACATCTGACTTGTTGCCAGTTTAGGCTATCCTATCTAATAAAAAAGTAATATGCAAATTAACTGTCACTCCACGACAAAGATGGTGGTGCCCACAGCAGATGGGAGGACGCTGGCAGCATCACCCTGACAATGTGAACCCAGCAGTCAATGGGTTCCATAGGCAGCACCAAGCAGCGCCTGCTGGGCAGTGGCAATGGCAACTGAGGAACAGCAATGTGGCAACTGGGGAGCAGGCAATCAGGGGGCCCAGAGAGCAGGCAATTGGGGCCCACAGGCAGCACCCAGCAGGACCTGTTGGGAGGTCACCATGGTGACCTGTGAGCAGAGAAGTAGGGCCCACAGGCAGCACCTGCAGGCCTTGCTGGGAGGTTGCTGCAGTGACCTGCGAGCAGACAAGTGGGGCCCAAAGGCAGCACCCAGCAGGGCCTGCTGCGAGGTTGTGGTGGAGACCTGCGAGCAGACAAGTGGGGCCCACAGGCAGCATCCAGCAGGGCCTGCTGAGCGGTGATGGTGGTGACTGGGGAGCAGGCAAGTGGGGTCCACAGGCAGCACCCAGCAGTGTCTGCTGGTGGTGGTGGCAGCAACTGGGAAGCAGGCAATGGGGCAACCAGGCAGCAGGCAAGTGGGGCTTAGGCAGCACCCAGTAGGGCCTTCTGGGTGGTGGCAGCAGCAACTGGGGAGCAGGCATTCGGGACTTGCAGGCAGCACCCAGCAGGGCCTGCTGGGTGGTGGCGGTGGTGACTGGGGAGCAGGCAATAGGGATCCACAAGTAGCACCCAGCAGGGCTTTCTGGGTGTGGCAGTGGCAACTGGAGAGCAGGCAAGCAGGGTGACCAAGAAGCAGGCAAGCAGAGCCCACAGGCAGCACCCAGCAGGGCTTGCTAGGTTGTTGCTAGAGCTACCCATGAGCATGCAAGGGGGGGCCTGCAGGCAGCACCCAGCAAGGCCTGCTTGTCTATCCCTGTGGTGTGGAGTAGACAGGCCCCGCAGATAGCAGAGAACCACATGGAGTGGGCCCATGTGGTCAGTAGCACATCCCCTGAAGGCTCCCAAATTGGAGAGGGTGCAAGTCGGGCTGAGGGACCTCCCTGCCTGCCCCCCCACCACCCTGAATTTCATGCACCAGGACTCTAATCTATAATAATCTATAATAATAAAAGCATAATATGCTAATTAGACCAGATGTCCTTACAGACAGATGTCCTTCCTGTCAACCTTCCAGACAATGCTGGGAATGTGAGGGAAGCCCGAGTCCTGGGTGCTAGAGGGAAGCTGGTGACAGCAGTTGTTGGGAGGGGAGAGGTCAGTCTGGTGCCCTAAGGACCCTACTCTGGGGATTCTGCCCCACAGCAGGAGAGGGTCCTGAGCTGAGCTGTGTCATGCTCTGGGGTAACGGCTTCCTGCTCATTGAGAGGAACCTGGGCAGACAGCAAGCACCAACAAGGGATAGAAGCCAATACTTCTTACCCTACTTGGCCTCAGGTGCATCTCAGGTGCTTCCGGGAAATGGGGAGCACAGGCTGCCTCACTTCCCTACACCCAGCTCTGGGTGGGAGAAGTGAGGCTGTGTCCCCTGCCTTGTACCAGAGTCCTCTTTTTCTTCCAGGTGCACGCTCCAACAAACACCCCTGCACACTGTGCCCAGTCCAAGAGCACTCTGCCTGGGGAGGTCACCAACCCCCCGCATCTCCTGGCTCCCGTAGGATGAGAGAGAAAGAGGGAAGAAAAGTTTTAAAAGAGAGCTGGTAGAGCTTAAAAGAAAATGGAAAAAGAAAGAAATGGGGGAGGGAGCAAAGCAGGTCTGAGGAAGGAAGTGAAGAAAAATATTAAGATGGGAAGGAAGGAAAAAGGGAGGGAGGTCAGGGGTAAATATAAAGGAAAGAAGGAATGTGGGGAGGGAGGGGGGTAAGATAAGGATGGGAAGAAGGATGATGGAACAGAAGTAGGAAATAAGGAGGAAAGAAAAGTTTATAAGTGATGAGTCAGTAGGAAAAAGTGTTACATAAAGGAAAGGGAAAAATTGTGAGAGGGAGAAGCCAATAAGGAAGTCAAATACAATTGTGTGTGAAGGGGATAAGATTTTAAAAAAATAGTTAATAGGGGCGACCAGGCTGATAGGGGAGGGCAGTTAGGGGTGACCAGACCGGCAGGGGAGGGCAGATAGGGGGACCAGACCATCAAGGGAGGGCAGTTAGAAGGCTCAGGCAGGCAGAGTGGTTAGGGCAGGCAGGCAGGTTTAGGAGCCAGAGGTTCCAGATTGTGAAAAGGATGGCCAACTGCCAGTTGGTCATCCCCTGGGGGCTTCTGGATTGGAGAGGATGCAGGTCGGGCTGAGGGGCCACCATCCCCTGTGCACGAATTTTGTGCACTGGGCCTCTAGTCTCTAAATATATAAAAGTCTAAGTGACCGAATGACCAAATGACTGAATGACCATTTGACCAGTTGCTATGATGTGCACCGACCACCAGGGGGCAGGAGCTCAATTCAGGAGCTTCCCCCTGGTGGTCAGTGTGCTCTCACAGCAGGAGCAATGTTCAACTGACTAACGACACCAAATACCAGGCTCATGGCTGATGAGTGCAGCTGGGGCAGCAGGAGCCTCTCCCTCCTCCAAGGTAGGACACTACCGATCTCAGAGGCCTGCCACTGTGTGCACTACTACATCCCTCAAGGGATGTTGGACTGTCAGTTTTGGGTTTTTCAGGTTTTAGAAGGTGACGTGCTGCGTGCACCAGGTGTTTCAACACCTCCAGAGAGTTCAGAAGCAGCATTCTATAATCTAACATGTGAATGTCTCTACAGCAATGCTATGCAACTGGAATCATTTGCAATTGGCTTTTCCCACTTAACATAATTCTCTGGAGATTCACATGGATATTGTTCATTGTCTAATTGCTGAGTATTATTACATGCTATGCATGTGCCTCAGTTTAAACATGCACTAGCTAGAGGGCATCTGGGTCCGTCAGCTGATACATGCAGGCCAGGCTGAAACCAAAAGTCCGACATCCCCCCAGGGTCCCGAATTGCAAGAAGGTGCAAGCCAGGCTGAGGGACTCCACCGGTACACGAATCCCAGCACCAAGCCTCTAGCTTGGAATAAAGTTGTTATAAACATTTATGTATAGGTTTTCATGTGAACGTTAGTTTTCATTTCTCTGGGATAAATGACAGAAGTGTAATTACCAAGTCTTGTGTTAATTGAATGCTCAATTTTAAATATATATATATATATATATATATTAATAAAAGCGAAATATTAAAATTAACCGTTTCTCCGAGACAGGGTAAGCCACGCCCACCAGCCAATCAGAGAGGCTGTATGCAAATTAGCCCAGCCAACATGGCGGCCGCCACTCACGGACCTGAGTAAACAGCCCTTTCCATTGCGGCAGGAGCGAAAGTGAAGCTGAGCCCCTCAGCTCAGCTCCCATTAAACTGCCTCTAGCGAAACACAGCTTTTTGAAACATTGTAACAATCATAGAATCCTCCAGAGCTGAAGGAAAGAGCAGCTCCGGCCTAACCAGTAAAAGTAACAATTGTTTCATTATAGACGCTGCGAGGTGAAGCAGAGGAGGCTTCCTTAGTAGTTAGAAGGCCGCCTTAAAGGAACAGTGTATCAATTATAGAAGACAACCCCAGGCCTTAAAGGAACAGTATCAATTATAGGAGATAAATCACAGTAACCTGCGTCCAGCCAGCCTTGCTGGGACGTTGGGCAATGGGAGCTGTGGGCAGCCTTAAAGCCCCTCACCCAGGCTGGTCAGGCACGCCAGCAGGTGGGCATCCCCCGAGGGGTCCCAGACTGCGAGAGGGCACAGGCCGGGCTGAGGGACCTCCCAAGTGCACAGAGCGGCTGCAAGGCGGGACAGCGCAGGACCCAGGACCCGTGATGGGAAAGAGGCGGCAGGGTTGGAGGGCACCGCGAAGCGGGTAAGAGGGGGCAGGCTTGGAGGGCACCAGGAAGCAGGTAAGAGGCTGCAGGCTGGAGGGCACCGGGAAGC
>PVJC01032314.1:0-20037 GCA_004026665.1 Murina feae
AGAGAGAGAGAGAGAGAGAGAGAGGGAGTAGCCCTCCTTCCTTCATTAAAGCTTCCATGGGGAGGGGGCATTAACCCCCAGCTCAGGGCTCAGCCACAGCCAGGTGGCAGCTGCCCATGCAGCCCCAGCACTGCATCTGCAAAGCAGGAGCATCTCCACCACTGGACCATCCACCCCTTCATTGGGGACCCACCAATGGCACAGTTTCTATCTCCCTTGGACCACAGTATGGGCTCACTAGGCCTCCGTGTGCCCTATGATCCAGGCCCCGCAGCCTTAGGGCTGGCTTGCTTCTCCCACCTGCAGCTGCCACCTGGATCTGGAACAGAGGTCTTCAGTCTTTCCTGCTGGGCCGGGTCTTTAGCTTTTCCTGGGGCTGCGGCCTCCGCCATCTTGGCTGGGCTAATTTGCATACAGTTGCTCTGATTGGCTGGCATGCGTGGCTTAGGCGTCCCAAAGAAATGGTCAATTTCAATATTACGCTTTTATTAGAGTAGATATTTTGCCTCATACCATAGGCATTTATGTATTTGTTTTATCCCACCAACGAGCCTATATGACCAAATTAATTTTCTTGGGATGCCATATAAAGCACCACAAACAATGTAGCTTAAATAACAGAAATGTATTATCTCACAGTCCAGAGGCTGGAAGTCTGAGATCAAGATGTTGGCAGGGTTGGTTCCTTCTAAGGGCTGTGAGGGAAAACATATTTCAGGCCTCACCTTGGCTTGTAAATGGCTATCTATCTGATCATTATGTCTTCATACTCATTTACTCTATGCATATCTTCAACTAAATTTTTCTTTTATAAGAACACTAGTCATACAGCATCACAGCCCACCATAATTGACCTAAGTTTAACTTGATTAAATCTGCAAAAACCCTGTCACCAAATAAGGTCACATTGTGAAGTACTGGGGCTTACAACTTCAACAAGAATTTTGTGGGGTCAAAATTCCACCTATACAATGACAATCAATGATATGGCCTATGTTTTATATGTCATTGAAGATTCTATAGGATAGTCTAGTGCCTTGCATATACTTCAGAAGAAGAAACAATGGACCTGTTGTGGCAGAGACCAACAGGCCTGTATTCTAATGTTTGTCTTTACTATTGGGCCAGTTAGCCAGTCTGAGACTATTCCCTGTCTAAATATGGGGTACTAATTCCCATTTCATAGTCCTTTAGATAATTACAATTTTTATATATGCAAAGAACATGCATATAATAGATGCTCAGTAAAAGGTAGTTATTACTCACAAATGTTTATTAAATGAATGAGTGAATGAATGAATAACCATATGGAGGGATGGTTGAAACCTAGGTGTATATTCATAACTGTGGGTCAGAATTATAGATTTTTAATTTCTTTGTTAAGATGGTCTATTTGTCGTATTTTGTGGTTTTGTACCTAGTTCATGTGCAATGGGAAGAAATTTGTGCATTCATTTGGAATATTGTGAAAAGGTAATCAACTTTCTAAACCAGATTTATGAACAGCAATCAATATTGTGGCCGTGTGTGTGTGTGTGTGTGTGTGTGTGTGTGTGTGTGTTTGTGCAGTCCAAGTTGCATCCTTGAAATGTGATACTTAAACTTTGGATAAGCAAAGTGATTGCATTATTCTTCTAAAATGAAATGTGTCTACTAAATTTCATGTATTATTTTGTGAAACAAACAAATAAAAAAAAAACACAAAAAACAGAAAAGCTCCTAATAACACAATGTGTCCTAGATTGGCCACAAGGTCCCATAGTTAGGAAGAAGAAGATAGACACTTGTTTTGAGACTAGGAAAATTAAAAGTTCACATGACATAGTTCCTAAGTATAGTTTCAATTCACTAGCATAGGAGTGTCAAAATCTAATTCAGATTTCCTTTTGCCTGCATTTCTGAACATTGAAACAATGCCTCAATGTGCATTATTTGCTATATAATTGAAGTAGATCAGAAAATTAGTTGGTTGACCAAAAAGCCAACCTCATGACCATCAAATTTTAATTGCTATAAATCACAGATATATAGATATGTAGAATTGTCTTAAACATATTTTATTGATTTTTTACAGAGAGGAAGGGAGAGGGATAGAGAGTTAGAAACATCAATGAGATAGAAACATCGATCAGCTGCCTCCTGCACAGCTCCCACTGGGGATGTGCCCGCAACCAAGGTACACGCCCTTGACCGGAATCGAACCCGGGACCTTTCAGTCCACAGGCCGACGCTCTATCCACTGAGCCAAACCAGTTAGGGCTAGAGTTGTCATTTTGAAGGTGATCAAAAGAAGTTGAATCTCCGAGGGAAGGACTGGGATAGGGGTGAGCGTATGGGGGAGGCAAGAATAGATTAACTGAAGAACTTCTATGCATGCTAGTGGCCCACTGCTGGGAGATTCCTGCAAGAATAGGGCTTCCTGCAGCTGAGGTGGGCTTTGCTCCTGTCTCTGCTGCCTGGGCTTGCTCTTTTTTGCAGTGTTTGGCTTCCTTCTATGCTGTCTTCTGCATATGCAAATTAAACACCATATTTATTGAGTTAATTTGCATACACATCCTGATTGGCTGGTGGTGGTAGAGGAGTGGCACAAATTTGAATGTTTCTCTTTTATTAATGTAGATATGCATTACCCATGGCCACAGACAATAATGTAGTGAAGGCCTGGGGAGGGGGCAGGAACAAGGAGGAGGGGGGGTCAATGGAGGAAAAGGGGAGACATTTGTAATTTTTCACCAACAAAGATAATAAAATAAATAAATAAAACTTAAAAACAGATGTTGAATCTCTAATCACAAAAATGAAAGAGATTGTCATCAATAAAGAAACTCTAGAGCTGAGAAATTTTATTGATTTGAGAAGAGGAATTTGCAAACTCTGCTTCTGTTATATTTTCATTTCACAACTGTAGATACCTTTGACAATATAGTAGCACATTTGATAAAATAAAAATAACCGTATTTTAGTTAAGGGGACTTAGTTCATTTTCAGCTTCCAGGATCTAATGTGAGTCTTCTAGGTGATGTGAAATCATCATTTGTGTTATCTAAAATTCGATGTATCTCTCCTTACTAAGAATAGCTTCACTGCCTTTGGCAGCACATTTTAACTGGTTTAGACATCATGGAAAAATCACTTGGGGGTAAGAGGAGAGGGACTTTAGTTGACTGTTTATCTTTCATCAGAATTTTTCACAGGCACAATTGGTTCCATACTCACTCTAAAGAAGTTATCGAATTGTGTGTAAAATGCATACTAAACAGCCTAATGCAATAAAAATGAAGTATGAACACTGTCCTTACATTAGGTTTTCTGTTCTCAGCAGTTCCACAAAGCCACATATTAAGAACTGTGTGTGTGGATTCATATTAATATAAAATCTGTGCAATTGCAGGTCCAAAAAAACATTGCTATTTATAATTGGAGCCTAAACAGCATTCTCTGTGCAGAGTTGACCCACTTCTCACTGTCCTGCCCCTGTTCTCACCACCCTCTTCTGTATGCCTGGGTGGTCATATTTTGAAATTTCTCCAGGCCCAGTTTGTTGTGCAGTCATGTTTCTCATCACATCTGAAGGATGTTGTGCTTTGCATGGTAATGAGGCCCTCTTTGTTTCAGCTGCTGCATTGCTCAGTAATTCCCATCAGTTTCTGCAGTCTGAGGGCTAGTGCTGTGATGGCAGAGCCATGGAGGGCCTTTCAGAGTAAACAACTCACCTATTGCTCAGCTGGGATTTTAAACACTGATTTACATCAGTTTCGGGTTTTAAGCTGCTATGTTTTGTGTAAAGAATTTTTGTGAGTTTGAATCAAACTGCCCACAATTCATTGAGATAATGCTCCAGAGAATGACAGTTTTGCATCTTGTTTTATACATTACAATCAAAAGAGAAGATGTAAGTGGGTTACATTAAATTAATTGGTGATAGAATAGGGAGGCCAGAGAAAGCAAAGAGGGGGGACCTCTGGGATTTGATAAAAGTAAAATGATATATATTTTACATAAGTGGGTCCAGGATAGTTAATTGTGAACAATTAACAAAATAAAAATAACAAGGAGAGGGTTTGTAGTCTTTGCTCTGGTGCATTGGTTGTGCCCTGAGGGGTCTAAAAAAGGAATGTTATTATAGATGCAAAAGACAATAGAGAGGCTCAGTTAAGGAAAAGATTGACTTTTATCAGGGAAGAATGTAGTCTAGGCCATGACTACCTACGATAACTGCTTTTAGTTAAAAAGTTTTAATTTCAAACCATCTTTTGTGCTTACTTTTAGTTCTGAGTTTGCAAGGCCTTCCCTGAACTTGTCAGGTTAGCATGTGGCTCCTTTTATTCCATAATTTACTGTTTTTTAATGTGTTAAAACAATGTATGAACATTATTTGCAAGCCTTGCTTGTGTGGCATGTGTATGTTTGCCCTCACTATTATACTCATGTATACATCTCACTGCATATTTACAAAAAAGGCTGAGCTAAGTGAACCAAGTGATGCCCACTTGAATATGTTCTAGAGAGAGAAATGACAGTCCTGGAAGGCATTAAGTTCTTCATGAATTTAGTAGCTGTGATGGTGTCTTTCCCACCAGAACTACTGAAGAATAATAGTTTCCGTCTTCTCTGAAATGATTTCTATTTGGTTTTAAATTGCTTTAAACTATATCCTAAGAACATGTTGCCTCTACAGAGATAGTGTGTCAAAAAATATGTGCACACGCCTTTTCTCACACAGTGAAGACTCTAACTTCGCAATCTTAGCTAGACACCAGAAAACGAGTGGGAACTTGCTGCAGTAAATGGATTATGGTTTTGAGTTTTCTAGGGCCCCATTTATTTTCCCAGTAGTTAATCATAGCACTATTCCAACAAAACATGTGTCCCCTGAATACTGGTTATTGCCAAAGGTGATTATTTCACCATAATACTCCATAGAATTAAGAATCATAGTTATGCCCTGGCTGGGTGGCTCACTTGGTTGGAGTGTTGTACAGTACACCAAAAGGTTATAGGTTCCATTCCTACATTGTGGGTTCAATCCAGTCAGGGTGAGTATGGAAGGCAACCTATTGATATTTCTCTTGCATCCATGTTTTACTCTCCCTCTCTGCCTAAAAATAAATGAAAAAAAAGCACCATAATTACATAGGTTGCTGTATCATAGAGGTGCCAGTATATACCACACAGACAATCTGACCCCTTCAGTTCATATTGAGGAGACTTTGGTTCAGAGAACAGAGGTGATTTACCAAAGACACACAGCTAGATAAAAGAAACTTGATGAGAGGGGAGCTATGGGGTGAAAAATAAGAACAACTGTAATAATCTGAACAATAAATATTTTTTAAAAAAGAAAAGAAACTTGATGAAAATGGCACCCAAATATCATAACATATATTGAGGAATGGTTCAGATTATGTATTTTGAGCCTATCAAATATTATCTTGAAAAAATAAAGGTTAGATAGTCTAACCCTTATAAAATATTCTGGACAAAAGCATAATACATCCTCCTAAAATGAAAATTACTTACTTTCAGTCTTATTGATTATCTGTACAATTTATTTGATCATGAGTCACAGTCCTATTTTGGGAGCTCTGCAAATCTGAGATACCTGCTCTTTCAGTTTCTTCATTTAATAGGTAAAAAAAAAAAAAAAAAAAAAAAAAAAAAAAAAAAAAAAAAAAAAAAAAAAAAAAAAAGAGAGAGAGAGAGAAAGAGATATAGAGATATAAGTCTTCTGACCTAAGCTGCAGGCCTCTTTCCCATTGGCTACCATTTTCCTTCCATGGTAAACCATGAATTTTAAAAATTCCCTCTCTATTGTTTGTAGAATTAGTCAGACCCAGTATGAGATATGTTCATGTCTGACCTAGAACTGCAAAAACAGAAAAAAGATAAATATAAGTCTATTGATATGTTGAATTGACTGGACCAAGGAACTGGTTGTCAAAGGGTTAGCCTGGCTGTGGTCAAGGTGAAAAAAAACATTTCAATCGTGATTGGGTATAAGGGATATTTACTTTAAAAACTTTGGATTATGATATTAGAAAGAAGAGGCTTTCTTTGATGAGACCCTGATAGAATAAATAACCATTAGTGAACCCATTAGAGGGAACTCATGAGAAATGCAGTCTTTGAAAATTTGGGCTTTAACATTCCCTTAAGGAGGAATCACTGTCATTAGATTATAATTGTGAGCCAATGTACATTTATTATATATGTACTCTTCTATACATATTTCAAATTTGCAGATAAACACTAAAGTTTCACGTATAGAAATCCACAGCTGATCAATTAAATGTTTTTAAACTTTCACTCCTGAATTACTTGTCTTTATTCAACAGGCTCAAAATAATCTTACATTCTAGTTTGATTTAATTTGTTATATACAGTAGTACCCCCTAACACTGGGGATGCTTTCCAAGACCCCTAGTGGTTTCCTGAAACTGTGGATAGTACTTAACACTATATAAGGTACATTTTTTCTTACATATATGTACCTATGATAAAGTTTAATTTCTAAATTAGGCATGGTAAGAGATTAACAGTAATAAGCAATAATAAAATAGAATAATTATAAAAGTATACTGTAATAAAAGTTATGAGACTGTGGCCTCCTCTCTTCTCTCTCTCTCAAAATATTGTACTGTACTCACCTTTCTTGTTCTTGTAAAGATGTCAGGTGATAAAATACCTATAAATGCCTATTTGATGAGATATAGTGAGGTGAATGACGTAGGCTACATTTGTGCTTTGGGGCCATTACTAAGTAAAATAAGGGCCACTTGAAAACAAGCATTTTGATACTATGATAGACAATCTGATAAACAATATGGCTAGCTACTAAGTGACTAACAAGTGAGTAGCATGTACAACATGGATATGCTAAATAAAAAGATGATGCACATCCTGGGCTAGACAGAGTGGGATGTTTGATACACGACTCAAAATGGTGTGCAATTTCAAACAAATTATTTATATCTGAAATTTTTTATTTGATGTTTGGACCATGTTGACAGCATGTAAATAAAACCATAGAAAGCAAAACCATGGGGTGAGGGGTGTACTACTATAGAAAGATAAAATGCATCATATCCTCTCATGGCCATGTTAATCAGTTTCTCTTTGAGATCTTATGAAATAGCCCATTGAGCCGCACATTATACTTAGTATAGTTTAATTTGAAGTGATTGCATTGCCCATAGTAGTTGTGAATGCAAAGAAATAACTATGATATCTTGTTTGTCCTATGGAGCTAGGTTATTATAACTTTATGCTCATCAGAACAATGGAAAGACTGAGCTCATTGAAATGCAACATTCATTTGCATATTTACTACATTATGTTCTATTGGCACAACAAAGGAGTTTAGCAAAGTGAAATAATATCCAACACAACTCATTATATATATATATATATATATATATATATATATATATATATATATATATATATATTAGAGGAGGCCCGGTGCACAAAAATTTGTGCACTTGTGGGGGGGGATCCCTCTGCCTGGCCTGTGCTCTCTCAGAGTCTGGGACTCCTAGAGGGATGTCCACCTGCTGGCTTAGGCTCACTCCCTGGGCAATCGGGCCTAAGATGGGAATCAGACATCCCTCTGGCAGCCCAGGAGCCCTCAGGGGATGTCCATTTGCCAGTGGGGAGCAGGCCTAAGCTGCAGTCAGACATCCTTAGTGCTGCTGAGGCGGCAGGAGAGGCTCCCACCACCACCACTGTACTGGAAGCCATCAACCTGGCTTGTGCTGAGCAGAGCTCCCCCTGTGGGAGTGCACTGACCACCAGGGGCAGCTTCTGCATTGAGCGTCTGCTCCCTGGTGGTCAGTGTGTGTCATAGTGACCAGTCATTCCTAGTGGTTCTGCTGTTAGGGTCAATTTGCTTATTACTCTTTTATTATATAGGATTATATCAGATAGAGACATGGTGCATGGGTGGGGGCCAGCTGGTTTGCCCTGAAGGGTATCCCGGATCAGGGTGAGGTTCCCGCTGCGGTGCCTGGCCAGCCTGGGTGAGGGACTGAGGGCCATTTGTAGGGTAGCCGCAGCCCCTTCAGAGAGTGGGGTCCTGCTGGGGTGCCTAGCCAGCCTGGGTGAGGGGCTAATGGCTCTTTGCAGGCTGGCCACAGCCCCTTCAGGGTGGAGGACCCTGCTGGGGTGCCTGGCCAGCCTGGGTGAGGGGCTGATGGCTGTTTCCAGGCTGGCCACATTCCCTTCAGGGTGGGGGTTTCCCCTGGGGTGCCTGGGCAGCCTGGGTGAGGGACTGATGACTGTTTGCAGGCTGTCCACAGCTCCCATTGACCCAACATCCCAGCAAGGCTGGCTGCAAGCAGGTTTCTGGGGTTTATTTATCTTTTATAATTAAAACTTTGTGACCTTGAGCAAAGGCTACAGCCTGCCTAGGCAGGCAGTTTCTGCCATTGCTGGTGCAATGAAGCCTCCTGTGTGCTACTGCTCTGTGGCTTTTATAACTGAAACTTTGTTGCCTTGAGTAGAGGCTACAGCCAGCCTAGGCAGGCAGTTTCCTCCATCGCTGGCCTCCTGTTTGCTCTAGCTCCATGGCTGCCAGCTGCCATCTTCGCTGGGTTAATTTGCATACCACCACTCTGATTGGCTGGAAGGCGTCGTTTGACTGGTGGGTGTGGCTTATGTGTAATGGAGTGAGTGTTAATTTGCATATTACTCTTTTATTAGATTACTAGGGGCCCGGTGCACAAAAATTTGTGCACTCGGGGGGTTGGGGTCCCTCAGCCCGGCCTGTGCCTTCTTGCAGTCTGGAACACCTCGGGGGGGATGTCCACCTGCTGGCATGACTGGCCAGCCTGGGTGAGGGGCTGAGAGCCATTTTCAGGCTGCCCACAGCCCCTTCAGGGTTCGTGCACTGGAGGGTGGGAAGGCTGGTGAGTGCAGGCCTGGACGTTTCCCACCGGAGGGCCCACGATTGCACACGCCTGGTGGGCCTACACCGCTGAGGGGACACACCTGGCGCAGAGTTGGGTGGCGAGCCAGGGGCGGACGCTGGTGCAGAATCCCTCGGTGGGGCCCTGCTGCTGAGCAAACACACCAGGGGTGGAGCTGGGCAGTGAACTGGCTTTGGATTCTCCGCAGTGTGCAGCAGACGCTCCCGCAGGCCCTGTGGAGGCCCCTGGGGGGGCGGATGAAGGTAGTGGACCCTGGAAGGGTGTTTCTGGACACCCTGCAGAGGACCCCAGGGCAGAGCCAGGCAGTGGACCCAGGACAGGCATTCCTGGATGTTCTGCAGAGGCCCCTGGGGGGCAAAGCCAGGCAGCAGACCCAGGACGGCTGCTCCTGCACACCCTGCAGAGGCCCCGTGCTCCTGCATGCCCGGGGGAGGCCCCCAGGGGGTGGAGCCAGGCAGTGGACCTGGGACAGGCACTCCTGGATACCCCCTCTCACTGAACTGACACACCTGGCACAGCTATGCCGGCCGACCGTGGAGGCTCCCAGTGCAGAGCCACCCTGCCAGCCTCCATCTTGGCTGGGTTAATTTGCATACAACCACTCTGATTGGCTGGTGGTAACGGTCAATTTGCATGTTTCTCTTTTATTATATTAGATATATTTCAGATAGGAAAGGAGAGGGAGAGATAGAAACGTCAATGATGAGAAAGAATCATTAACAAGCTACCTCCTGCACACCCCCTACTGGGGATGGAGCCTGGCAACACAGGCATGGACCCTGACCAGTAATAGAAATGTGACCTCCTGGTTCATAGGTCAATGCTCAACCATTAAGCGACACTGGCCAGACAACAACACATTTTTTTTATGGAGGCTACTACATATTTTACTTTTTAAATTGATTTTTAGAGAAAGAGCAAGGTAGAGGTATAGAGCAATAGAAAAAATCAATCAGAAAGGAACATCATAAAGATTGACTACCTCCTGCATGCCTCTACTGGGGATGAAGCCCACAACCTGGGGATGTGCCCTGACAGAATCAAACCAGAGACCTCTTGGTTCTTAGATCAATGCTCAACTGCTGAGCAACACCGGCTGGGCCATATCTTACTTTTAGATAATATAATTGAGAATCAGTCTTTTTATACAATGGCTAGGAACACAAGTTTGAAGTCATACAAACATGGTTTTGTATCTTGGCTTTATCACATATTAACTGTGTGACCTTGAGTAAATTACTTAACATCTCTGAACCTCACTTTTATCATTTAAAAAATGGGGATAATAATGCCTGCATCATAGTGTTGTCATGGAGATTAAGATAAAGGACAGTCCTGGCCCATTGTAAGTGTTCAACAAGCATTTCTATAAACAATAGGCATTTATATAACCATTTTAATACTAAAGGTATAACACCAAAAGGCTTTGTCTACACATTCTTGGTTTTGTTTATGCTTTTTTTTCCCACCTTACCTTTAACTCGGTATACTATTAAGTTGTGAAAATCCTATATAATAAAGAAGGAATATGCAAATTTACCATCACTCTGGTCAATTTGCACCCACAGCTGAGGCTAAGTTCCCTTAACCAGCCTTAAGGAGCAATCAGCAGGGACCTGAAGCTGCATGCCCACCCACATCCTACATGGGGCTTGACAGGGGACCTCAGGTCATGCCTTCCACCTGCAGGGCTTGACAGGAGACCTCAGGCTGCTTCCCCTGCCCTGGCCCCAGGCCAGGGGACCTGAGGCTGTGCCCTCCACCCAGTGGGACTTGACAGGGGCCCTCAAGGTGTGCCCTCCACCCTGGTTCTGGGCCAGGGGACCTCAGGTCATGTCCCCCACCCCAGCACCAGGCCAGGGGACCTCAAGCTGTGCCCCCCGCCCCAGCGCCAGTCTGGGGATCACAGGCCACTCCCTCCATCCAGCAGGGTTTAATGGGGGACCTCAGGCCATGCCCCCCTGCTCTGGCACCCAGGGGACCTGAGGTTGCACCCCTCTCCCCACCTGGCAGGGCTTGATAGAGTGGGACTGGCCGGGTCTGGATCTAGCCAATGACAGGGGGACATCCAAGTTTGGGTCTCAAGCGATTTTGAGGTGCACGTGGGTGGTTGAAGACTTGACTCTGGGTTCCATGGGCACCCCAGATTCTGACAGGAGGGAGATTTTCATATACGTTTTACTAATTTTCTTTAATCTCTGACACTTCTATTATAGAGAAAGGGCAAATAGCAATATTAAAATATTTCCTCTAATTAATCCCCTTTTAATGTGCATGAATTTTGTGCACTGGGCCACTAGTAGTTACATAAATGCCAATGGTGGCTTGGGAACAGCTGTCCCAAGTGTTCACTATAGAGTTTAGATACATTAGGCCCAGAGGTTGCTGTTTGGCGCTGGTTTGGATGATGGATATACACCACAATGCGTAATTATGAAATCCAATTGAAACTGATTACTTATTCTTTGGTGTGGCTCTTCCATTTAAGGGCTATATTTGGGGACTGCATTAGTAAAATTGGGCAGATAAGGAAAAGAAAGGAAGGAGACAGGAAATTGCCTGAACTTTCAGAAACACCACTTAGTATGCCAAATTTTACTTTTGAAATGTGCACCATTATAAACAAGGTATAGAATGATCATTAACAGAAATAGAGCATTTCCAACTGCTCCAATACATGTCTCTCTAGAAATTAATACGTACTATTATTTTCTATACTTAAATAATAATTTACAAAATAGTTTTATTCACCTAACCTTCTCTTCTCAATACATTTAATTTGCTAGCATTACATTTCTTCATTGCTTTAATTTGATTGACTCAATTATTTAGACTGAACATAGTGCCATGAAAGATAAGGCAATTACCATGACCCCTATGCCACACCATACTCTACAGCATAAGAATATAAATAGGAGCTCTAGCCTACTACCTCATATACCTAGCTGGAGGCAAAGCTATATCCTAACTTCCTCTTGATACAACCTTTGGAGGTGATGCTGTGGGAGTATGGGACCTGAAATGTTGAGTGACTAAAGAGAAAGCACATAAAAAAGATACCATACTTTTCCTGCCTTTAAATGTGTCTTCTGTTCTTGTTTACACAATGCTTTCTTAGGCATCTTTACATCACAGTTTTAACACTTACCATCTTATTAAACTATTTAATGTTTTAAGAGATATTCCTTTTAGTATTTCAAGAATAAGATGGTGCACAGCTCACCTCCCATCACTTCCCAATAGAATACAGAAGAGACTGTACAGGTAGATCTATTAGCTCTTCCAAAAGAAGAAGTTTAATTATAACTTCATGAGTTGATTGAATTGAATTAAATTGAATTGAATTGAATTAAATAGAATTATTAAATAATGAGTCCTTTGTCATTGGAGTTCCGTAAGTAGAAGTTGTATCATATAACTACAAAAACTTGGCCTTTTCAATCATGTGGTCCAGAATTTATTCCTAGGCCTTTTCCATTCACATGGTTGTGTGATCTTGGTAAAATTATTTCATCTTTCTGCAAATCATTTGTCCTAATCTTTAAAATAGATCAGATGTTAGAATGTTGGAGTTTATAACCCTCAGAGTCCTTTCTCTGTAAAGAGTATATCATGAGGTCAGTATATAAATTATAGGACATGCAACTGAACAGTATTTCATTGATAATAAACCAATAGCATTAGTTTTACATGTTACAAATGGCACATTTATCACTAGAGTTATTTCATATATTATTTCATATATATATTCTGCCTTCTTTGCCTACTTCACAGGATTTTTGTGAGGAAAGAATGACAGGAGTTGAGGCAGAGGGAGCACGGAGAGGAGAGGATGTATAAGGACTCTGTAAGCTACTAAGGAATCTGAACTTCTGAGGGATTATTTGTATAAGCATTGGTCTTAGAACCAATAATAATAGAGATATTTTTAATATCACCCTCATTTAAATGTGCTCACTCCCTTTTTGTTTTCATGTGTCACCAGGGTGCTATTCTTAGAGCTTTGAATTAAGGGGTTAATAGCTTCACATTAAGGATTTAGGAAATTTCATTTGGGGTTCAATGATCTTTTATAGAGAAGAGAAACTAAGGATCTTGAAAATACTAATTGTAAAGCTTATCACAAAAAAGGTAGTAGATGCTGCGTAAAAACCTGATAGCATCCTAATGAATTATCATGTTTTTTAGCATAAATTGCATGAATTATAAAACAAAAGAAAACACTTAGAAATTAGTGAAATGTATTTTATACATGTACCTAAGTGCTAGGTTAGATAATCTCAAGATCAGTGTGATCATAATAAAATTTCATCTACCTTATGCTCTCAACCCACAGCCATAGCGGTACCCAACTAAATGTGCACTAGGTACTAGTAATTGCATCATTTAAATTTGTATATTATTTAACATTTTTAAAGCCCCTCTTCTTTATGATATTCCATCCGAATGAAGAAAAAACTTGAAACCGATTCTAAAGATCTTCAAATAATACTTTATAGTATAATATATATTGATGCGTTTACTTATCTTGAGTTGGCTACATGGCACTGGCAGTGGGTGGCAGTGGGAATTTCCCCATCTCATAATATATTAATGTCTCTTCATGTCTATTTCTGATGGGGTTCAACAGCAGGAAAACATACATAGGTAACGAAAAGCATCCTGAGAGTGAACAGCAGTCATTTAAAGTAAATTAATGAAGGCCAGATACTGCTGATCTCTTTGACAAGAAGGAATTCTTGCTGCCAACATTTAAAAACCACTAGAAGCATTCTCCATTGCAAACCAGGTTTTGACTTTGTTCCCTGGGCTGCAAAAAGTATTGCAGTAGAAAATACAAAAGTAAGTTGAACTTTGAATTGTAATTTAGATGACTATCTAGTGAAATTGATTCATGCTCTGACACTGAAACTTTGTGACTTTGCATTGATACCCATAAGATAAATATTTGTCTGGTCTTACAGTTGAAAAAGTCACACGCACAATTAATGTCTGGTGGTCTCTGTAAATTACCAATCTTCATTAAAAATGGGAGATTTAGGAACTATTATGGAAATTGTTAAAATAATTTTTAATAGAGCCATTTCTACATGTTTTGGACTCAAGTTTATTGGTTTAGCTAAGTATATATTATATTTTCACTACCCTCCAACAATAAGCACTAACTCAGCAAGAAGCTCTCACATGATTAAGGAACTTTGACTTTGAAGTCAACTTGCTATTTTTGAAAATCACATCTAATTGTCATTAGAGTCTCCTGATATTAAAAATTACACTGTCCACATTTTAACACTTCCATTGACATTCTAAAAAATATTGTGTGTTTCCATTTTAAAAATATTTGCTGGAATGGCTTGACATTTTTACTTCTGTACATCATGGAGGCCCAGTACCTGTGAAATGTATAGCTTTTTTCATTTTATACTAGGGGTCCTAGCGCCTGGCCTGTGGGGATCTGGCCAAAACCAGCTCTCCAACATCCCCCGAGGGGTCCTGGATTGCAAGAGGGTGGTTCTCAGGTGATGCACCCCAGAATTGGACTCCTTCTTCTCTTCTCCCAATATTATGTCACTTTCTCTTTGTATCTGCCTTGCTTCTTTCATCTCATTTTACCCTAAGTTTGGTGGTAACTGATAACTTATGGGCATTTAGCTGCAAAATGCAATTATTTAGAAAACAGGATATTTTTAGCCTGGAATCTAATTGGCCTAGGGCAGGACCCTGAACAATGTTAGGCTCCTGCCCAGGCCTTTCTGCCCAGGCAGAGTACTGGGGCAGCGGGAACCTCCTTCTTCCCACCTGAGCTGTTCCTTTACCTCCTTCCCTCCCTGGAGGTTGCCCAGTGGTGCTACTGTCCGCCCTGAAGAAGGGAAGCCACAACCGGTTTCCCAGCTGAGAGTGGTAGCAGGAGAATTCGCTGCCTCCTCTGGAAATCGATATTAAGCTGATGGGCCTGCGTGGGTGCCAGACATCAGAGCTGCAGCCAGTAGGTCCTGTACATTTCATCATTTAGCAAATTCAGTCAAAAAGTTTCTGTAAGGGCCAGACCCATGGCCACTGCAATGGGTTGGAGGCCCAGTGGGGAGCCAGACCCAAAATGGGGAGCCAATGGGCTAGAGGCCCTATACATGGATTCATGCACTGGTTCAGTCGCTGGGCCTGGCCTGAGGGGATCAGGCCAAAACTGGCTCTCCGACATCTCCTGAGAAGTCCTGGAATTGGAGAGGGCAGTTCTCAGGTAATGCACCCCAGAATCAGGCTCTCTCCTCACCCAAGAACCACAGCTGCCAAGTCACCACAGCTCGGTAGCTCTTGCATTGAGTTTCTGCCCGCTGGTGGTCAGTGTGCATTATAGCTACTAGTCAGCTGGTTGAGCAGTTGGCCTTCAGCCAGTTGGCTGGTCACATAGGCTTTTATATATATAGACTAGGGGCCCGGTGCACAAAAATTTGGGCACTCGGGTGTGGGGGACCTCAGCTCGGCCTGTGCCCTCTTGCAGTTTGGGACCCCTTGGGGGATGTCCAGCTGCTAGTGTGCCTGGCCAAACCTGGGTGAGGGGCTGATGGCTGTTTTCAGGCTGGCCAAGACCCCCAGTGGGGACCCTCACCCCACGGTTGTGTGGCCAGCCTGGGTGATGGGCTGAGGGCCGTTTTCAGGCTGCCCACAGCCCCTTCAGGGTTAGGGTCCCCACTGTGGTGCCTGGCCAGCCTGGGTGAGGGGCTGAGGGCTGTTTGCAGGCTGGCCACAACAGCTCCCATTGACACAAGGTTCCAACAATGCTGGCTGGAAGCAGGTTTCTGGGGTTTATTTATCTTCTGTAATTGAAACTTTGTTGCCTTGAGTGGAGGCCACAGCCTGTCTAGGCAGGCAATGAAACCTCCTGTTTGCTTCAGCTCCATGGCTTCTATAGTTGAAACTTTATTGCCTTGAGTGAAGGCCACAGTCAGCCTAGGCAGGCAGTTTACTCCATCACTGGCCTCCTGTTTGCTCTAGCTCCGTGGCTACCAGCCACCATCTTGACTGGGTTAATTTGCATATCATGGCTCTGATTGGCTGGTGGGCATGACTTGACTGGTGGGTGTGGCTTAGGTGTAATGGAGTGAGGGTTAATTTGCATATTACTCATTTATTAGATTGGAGACTTCTATTAATGATTAGCTAATGAATACTAGTTAAACCTTTCTAATTAATTTGCTTTGGACAACAGAATTATAGACTTGTTTCAACAGATTTTGAGTCACTACATATTATATTCTAGGTTATATATGTGCAGAAATTGTGACTTGCCCAAAGTCATACAGTGCCATAGTCACCACCTATTTAACTCTTTCCCCTTATTCAAAGTTAAGGCCAAGTCTCACTTCTTTACCTGACCATCCCATATTCATGAACAGCTTTCTCTTCTGCAACTTCCTAATATAGTTATTGTCAAAGCCATTCATCTATCTTTTTAAAGTAGTATCACCACACTGTTTGGAATTTCTAGAATAGTGCTAGAATTTGAAATAATCAATTTTATTATCCCCATATTAGATATTCTGGAAATTGTTATATTTGGCCATCTAAGTCATATAACCCAAACTGGTTCCCATACCCACTCAAGGAAAAATTATCCTTCTGTCCATGTGCCTGATTCAGGGATCAGAAAATATATGCTAACTTTCATTGTCATTTACTCATTTTATGTGTGTAGGTATGTAGGTCTTCTTTACTTATCTAGAGTACATGTTCCCTGAGGATATTTATTTTTTTATCACCTGCTGAATTTTCCATAATGCTCAGTACAGTGTACTGTACATAGTGGGGATGCAATGTGCATTTTTCATGTGGCACAATTTTCTGTTTTTTTTTTAATTTTTTTCCTTCTTAAACTTTATAGATTTTTAGGGAGAAGAATGGGGAGGGAGGGGAAAAAGAAGAAAGAGATAGGGAGGAAGGGGAGAGAGAGAGAGACACTAATGTGAGAGAGAAACATTGATTGGTTGCCCCCGGCACAAACCCTGACCAGGGATGGAACTTGTAACCTGGGCACATGCCCTAACTGGGAATCAAACCCACCATATTTCAGTTCATGGGACGATGCTCCAATCAACTGAGCCACACCAGCTAGGGCCTCTTTTCTTAACATGAACAACATTTCCAAATTCCACGTTTGGCACTACCCCAACACATTGATTCTGGTTGGGGTTAAGTGTGGTTATTTCACTGAGTTTATTTTATTTTTATCATTATTACCTTATAATTATACCTGGAATTATAAACACTTGCCAGGTATCTCTTTATCCTGAATACTTTCACAGCTAAGAAATAGCCACTGGTTTTCATGTGGATATAGCCTAAGCTAGTATCATTGGTGCCATGCATATGCTGTCCATATTAATTGGCATAAATCATTAGGCTCCATAAACCATGTTACACCACGCATCACTCCTTTGGTATTAAGTGTATAATACAATATATTTGAGATGCTCCACAGAGTGGCCCACATTTAATGAATGCCACAGACCTTTATGACACAGTGTCAGAAGTCTGAGTTTGCAGAGCGATTTTTTGGAAAAAGTGCTGTGCCCTTTCATGAGCCAAGTGCTTAAGAGTGTCCCATAAATGCTGGGCAGATGGGGCCTTAGGGCTCTCTCTCTAGCTAAATGGAGATGCTAAGTAAGATACAGGGGAAATTTAACAAACAGGAACTTCTTGTATTTGTTCTATTGATTTTTCTGCCAACAAAAAGTGTAACAAATTGTGGTGTTTTCAAATAAAAACATTGGGAATAAACTCTGATTTCAGAGCATGATTTTCTGGCCAGATGTGCAGTTGCATCTGAGGTAAGTCTGGATATAGCAGGAGATAGATAACACTGCCAGGTCACTTAACAAAGCAGGAAGGCTAAGGGCCAGGGTTGTAAATCATTATTTATAATTGAACAAAGTGGTAATTTTAGCAACTTTCTAGTCTCAAATATGAAACCATCCTTGTGGTAATCAAACTATTACTCTGAAACAGTTTGCTTATTAGGAGACCAATTTGAGATTGTGACCTGAAAATGGAAATTGTCTTTCAATTCATTTGAATTGCAAACAGGGTAGAAAACCTATAGCTACTGTGGCATATTTTTTTAAAGCAAAATCAGGCACCTACATTGACATCCTATTTACATTTCTTTCAGAAGAAAAAAAATCAGGTGAAAGGTATCAAAAACACATTTCACAGCAGGCAAATTAATTGGTTTTACAGTATTTGAATGAAGGCTTTGTCAAATAAAACATGCCTTGACAGTTAATAGTGTCATTTAGAGACAGAAAATTATTGACTTATTTGTTATTGGATAAAAAGAAGGCAAACATTTTGTATTAGGAATTTTTTATGTGTTTAAAATCCTCATTAAAGATTAATGGACATGCTTACTTAGCATAGCTCCATTAATTTGAGACTAAATAGTCACTGCCGTATTTCAATCTCAGTGTTGTTTCTTAACATTTTTTTTACTTCTTTTTAATTAGATCTTGCATTTGAGTTTGGTCTCTACATCATTGGAGATGTAGAATTAATTAATGAGATGTATAAATCCAATGGAAGTAAGTTATCCTTAGCAATCATTTTATTTTAGTGAGCAGTTAAACCACATGTAAGTGGGTGCAGATCTAAGAGATTTAAGAAGTATAGAAAAAATGTGAACTTCCCTGAATATATTTAGCACTGTCACTTGGCATTAATAGATAAAAGTGTTTTAATTAGAGTTATAAATAATAGGGGAGCTGGCCAGGATTCAGTTCCTATGCACACAGATTGTTCTTTAGGATCATCACGTCAAAGAAGAGCAATTGTAATACTGTTTCAGTGGAACTGCAGTGTCATCCACTGGCAATTAAGACAATCCTAAGTACAGGGTTTAGAGAATTAACAAGGTGCCAAGTTCATTAGAGTTTAGTATGAAAGTGGAGCCATTTTATATCAAGTACATTCTGTTGTCACATTTTATTGAGGGCATATATGGGTACAATTTATAAAGATTATTTTACTTATACTGCTTTAAGGAAATTTTAGCTAGTAAAAAGTCTAACTGAAATCCAGATTTCTTGATTTAAAGAAGACATTTAAATCATTAGCTATGTATTTAGAAGACTGAAGTAGTTTCTTTAAGTTGAGGAATTATTCATGTCAAGGAGAGACCTTTCTATTCTAAAAGACTTTCAAAAAATAAGATATATATTTAAAAGGCTCTTCTATAAATCGGGTTATAGCAAGTCCCCCAGAATATACCTATGGAAATGTCTTCAGAAGCTACCAGTAAATCCTGAGCTCCCACTTCATTCCCTGCAATGAGGAAGGCTTTATATCTTCAGAAGCCATAAATCCTTTGAAGAACTTTTCAAAGGTGTGTTATAAAATATAATCATATTTTAAAATGTTTCATGCTAATGATCACATAGTAAATATGATTGAAAATAGCTCTTCTTTTAAAAAAATTAAACTTCAAATGTTATATAGGAATGATCTCTCTCAGGAGGATATGGTTAATCAAGTTCTTTGTTTCCCTATAGGGAGACTTTAATTCATTTATCTCCAGAGAGGAGATCTTCAAGTCCTGGGGCCATATTTGGCCCTGGGGTTAATTTCATCTGGCCTTCTGGGTAATATGGTATTCACCACTGTGGAATTCCAAAAAATCATTACTCCTCCTCTTAGGCTCTCTTCCATTCAGAATAAAACCTCTTATAGATTAAAGCAGTTGGAGAATTGCAAACTGATTAATTAGCTTATCATTATTGGAAAGAGATATAACTAATATTGGGGAGCAGAGTGTCACCTCCTTCTAAATCACCAGAGATACGTGGCTTTCAACTCTCACCTTCCTCCCTTCCCCTTTTTATCTTCATACTCCTGCTTTATACAGCATCTCCTAATTTCATGCTGTAACTAGCTCTTTATCTCTCTCCCTTAAACATTGCCAGTTAATTCCACTTCTCTAGCAAATTTGTGTTGCTGTTCTCAAAAATAAATATTTTCCACCTTTCCTTTCTCCTCAGATTTCCAATAACAGCCCCCTCATTCTCAAATGATGACCTTGCCGCATACTTCATAGACAAAAGTATGTACAATCAGACAAGTA
>PVJC01032315.1:0-20019 GCA_004026665.1 Murina feae
ACCACACACTCACAGACACACCACACACACAAACACAGACACACCACACACTCACAGACACACCACACACACAAACACAGACACACCACACACTCACAGACACACCACACACACAAACACAGACACACCACACACTCACAGACACACCACACACACAAACACAGACACACCACACACTCACAGACACACCACACACACAGAGACACACCACACACACAGAGACACACCACACACACACATACTACACATACATACACAGAGACACACTGCGTACTCACACTCACACACAAACACAGGCACAGACATGCAAACACACCACACACTCACACTGACACACAAACACAGACACACACACCATACACTCACACAGATACACCACACACACAGACACACCCCACACTCATACACACACACTCACACACATACAGACACATCACGCACCACACACACGCATATGCACACACATGTGCAAATGTACACACACGTACATGCAAGCGTGCGCATGAGAGCACCCTAGGAGGAGTTTCTTCCCTGAGGCACTCATTTGCTTTCTCCTCAGGAGCACTGGTACCTGATAACGGATCCACATTTGTTTTGCTTCGGCCACCAGGGCCATTGGAGCACAGTTCACACCTCAGCCTTGGCATGAGTGCCGCATCATTTTCTGTCCCCCAAGTCCCCACTCTCCTGGAGAGGCCTGGCACTTGCTGTCACTTGCCCAGCCTCCTTCCTAAGGCCTAGTGTGTGGCCAGGGCCCTTTCTGAACCAGGTCAAGATGGGAGCCAGCAAGGGAAGTGTGCTGAGAGAAGACCTTCTGCAGTGAATGCCATCGCTGGCCCCTCCCCTAGATGCGACCTCCTGGATAGGAAACACAATCAGCTGTCCTCCTCCTCAAATACCCATTCCCCACCTGCCTACACTCAGTTGAAAGTGGTTAGGTTTAGATGGGCTAAGCTGTCTTTCCTCAAGTTACTTCCCTCCCAGTGCCAGCCCTTGTTTCCCCAGTAAAATGGGGAAATAGGATTGCCCACCCCACTGATTCTGGGACTTTGATCATATATAACCCCTGGGCACAATGCCCAGAACAGTGAACACACAATATATATTACCGCAGCTGTGGCTGCTGTTGCCACTGTTTGCATTAATATTTGTAATAACACTACCCGTGTGCCATCAGTGTCATCTAAGTTATGGACAGGAATAGTTCACATGCAGGATTAATGGAAGCTCAGCAGGAAGCCAGGCAGCCCACTAATTTGAGAGCCATCAGCCCCATTTCCATGCAGCCATTAATCCCGGGCCAATCCAGCGTGATCCCTCAGCTTATCCTTCCCAAAGACCACATGAGAAATTTTTCCAAAATGCTGTTCTGAACCAGATATATGATGTCTGCAGACGGCTCAGCTCTGTGAGTCCAGTTTCCCTGTCAAAACAAGGAAATGGGACTAATCTCCTGTGATTGGCCCTCGAGGAACTCCCGCTGGCTTCAAATGATCACCTTCCTCCCAGGAGGCTTATAAACCAGCTATTGGAAAGTCATTTCTAAATACTTGCCCTGGATCCAGCTTCAGGGTTGTGGTTGAAAGAGACGCTTCATCTTCCCCTTTTCATAGGAAGTGATATGTCCACCTTTTCACATGGACCATAGCTTTTGGAAACTACTACCATGTAGGTGTCATTGACTAACCTTGGGTCAGCACTCCTCTCCATCCTAATTATCTGGGTAATTTTCTAGTTGCTCACAATAGAATTCTATCTCCATCTACAATGTTAGATGCTCAGGGGCTGGGGAGGAGAGAAGTGCATGAGCTTTTCATAATGGCCATTTGCTAAAAATCTTCTTAGATTTGGCTTTCTAAAGACTTGGGGCTCATATTTGAATCCAGTTGCTCCCGATGCCCTGAGAAGTGATGGTGTTCGCTGCAGAAGGTCTTCTTTCAGCACACTCCCCATGTAAGTAAGAAAAGACAGTCCTCAAGTCCCTAGCTTCGTCCCTGCTGTCCTTGCTGACATGATGAGTTGGGGTCACTTTGCTGCTCTGACTGCCACCAAGGCCAACCCAGAGCAAATCAGACCTGGGTTCTGGTGGCAGGGGCACAGCCATAGGAATAGTGGGAGAGGTGTGGGCCATGTGAGTTATTTGTGGGAATAGAATAAGCACATGAAATATACCTGCAGAAAATATCTGACATGTCCATCTGCCCACCCTCTTTAGATTGTAGGTCACTGACTTTTTTTCTGGGACCACCCCTCCTCCACTCTTAAGCCAGGTGGTTCATGTGAGGCGGATTGCCTCTGGTTCTTAGGCAAAGGCTATAAAATAGGCCTGGCCAGTTAGGTGTCACAACTGCTTGGCCAGAGTGATGGATCTGGTATGCAGCCCAAGAGCCAAACCAAGAACCAGCCCTGGGACTTTGCTCTGATTCCTGTGAAGGAGCCTCTCTGCCTGCGGCCTGGAACTCCCATCTTTGGGAGACTCCATCTGAGAATGAAAACAGCACAGACAAAAGCAGAACCCCACAACAGAGACCAGCTTCTGAAAACGATGTTGGAATATCTGGAAGTAGTTTCCCCTAAAGCAAGGTTTGGCTCCCACTGAAACTTCCAGTCATATAAGCCAATGGTTTTATCTTTTCTTAAAACCAGATTTAATTATATTTCTGTCAGTTGCAACTAAAAGACTCTTATCTGATTGTCTGCAGAACTGAAGAGCTTAGGAAGGGGTCAGGCAGGCCAAGAACCAAAGGTGGCAGACGTCGCTGATATTCATCAAATGTCTCCAGTTCCTGATTTTCCAGGCACATATTAGGATTGCATTTCTCTATCCCCTTTGAAGTTAGCTGTGGCCATATGGCTTGCTTTGGCAAATGAAACGTGATCGAAGAGGCACATCTAACTTTCAGGGAGAAGCTTTAAAAGCCAATGTGTTATTTCAACACATTCCCTTTCCTCTGTTTGCGAATCATGGAAACATAAAGCAGGAGACTCCCTCAGCCTGGTTCCATGAGATAGAGAAGAGCCCATGTCCCCAGACAAGTAGTGATGGACATGGGGCATGAGTGAGGGGAAAGCAAAAACAGACATAAAGGTTTTATATCTACTGATATTTTGGCTTGTTATTGCAGCATAGTTTATCTGATCCTGACTAATACAAACATCTAGCCCATGGGAACAGCAGTCAGCTCAGGCAGGCAAGGTAACCTTCTTCAGATGGTGAGTCAGCCGTGTCATCTAGGTCCTCCATGTGAGGGGAGAAATGGGCAGAAGGATCTCGAAGACTTGCAGAATCCAGAGCACCATTAAACAAGGCTTATGAATGTTGTTAAAACAAAGAAGTAAAGGAAATAATAAGATAAAAGACTTAGATCCATTGGTAGCTAGGAAACTTGGATAACATAATAGTAGCCAAAGGAGATAAGAGAAATGGAATGTGCAAGAAAATGTAAAAGTGACACACCCAGAAGATAGAAATGAATTCACTAGTGAAATTATACTTGAAACTGTACTTTCTGGATTGTTCTGTGAGTCAGATTCTCAGGT
Organism: Murina feae; assembly: GCA_004026665.1. Classification (NCBI taxonomy): domain Eukaryota; kingdom Metazoa; phylum Chordata; class Mammalia; order Chiroptera; family Vespertilionidae; genus Murina; species Murina feae. The sequence goes on from PVJC01032315.1 coordinate 3,541, forward strand.
CACTGATTTATATATGTTGTGCTGGGCTCCATGGTAACTGGAGAAGGTCCTAAAGAGACCATAATCCCAAGGGTGGGGTTACCAGGATCAGACTCTCCTCATCTTGTCCCTCGGGGTAGTGTGGGATCCTGATTGAATAAGAGAGTTTCAAAGACTATCAAAGCACAAAATAAAGTGTTTTTCTTTTGTTTACAGGATTCTAAAGTAGCTTATTGTCTTAGTTATCTATTGCTATACAGATTATTACCCTCAAACTGTGTGGTTTAAAACAATAAATGTATTTATTATGTTAGACTTTTCTGTGGGTCAGGGGTTTGGAAGTGGATCAGCTGGGTGCTTCTGGCTTAGGGTCTCTTGTGAGGTTACAATCCAGGTGTCGTCTGGGACTACAGTCATTGGAGGGCTTGATGGGGCTGAGGAGCAATTTTAAGATGGTTCATTCATGTGGCTGCTGGTGGGAGGCCTCAGTTCCTCACCACATGGGCCTTTCCACAGGGCTGCTTGAGCTTCCTTACAACATGGCAGCTGGCTTCTCCCAGAGCCAGTAACCTAAGAGAGAGAAAGCAAAGAAAACATCACAATGCCTTTTATGACAGTCTCAGTGTGGACCTAGTGTCCAAGAAGTTACAAACCATTGCTTCTGCCTTCTATCTGTTAGAAGAGAGTTGCTAAGTCTGACTGACCAGCGAAGGAAAATGAATTAAGCTCCATCTCTTGAAGGGAGGAGTATCAGTTTGTGGGCAAATTTTAAAACCACCATTTTGTTCTTCTTTTAGTGTGGTAGACAGAATAATGGACTCCAGAGATGTGCACATCTTAAATCCTGAAACCTAAGGATATGTGACCCTACACAGCAAAAGGGACTTTGTGGGTGTGGTTAGGTCAGGGACCTTGAGATGGAGAGCTCATCCTGGATTATTAGGATATTGGTCCGTGCTCCCCATCCCAGCTACTGTGTGCAGAGTAAGGGAACACTGGGTTCAAGGACTGATGTCCTCCAATAGCTGTGTGATTTGAGCCATGGGACTTGATGGGCCCTATAGCATGCCTGATGTGAGAGTTCTTTGGATGATTGATGGGTTTGATCCAGACGACTCCCGGATGTCAGGATTCTGCTGCACATGCCTTTAGCAGACAGTGAAGGCACAGGCACAGCCCGACACACTGACCCTCGAGACTTCATTATCCACAAGGCTCAGGAAAGATGGTCCAGGAAGCACCAGGGGAAGAAGTCACAGCGAAGGCAGGAAGGACATTGACAGCAGTGTCTTGCTTAAGCTGGTTTCCAAATTGCTCATTGAGGCCTAGAGGAGGTGTGTCCCCCAGCATTTGTGTTTGTCTCCTTGTGGGAGGGATCCTGGCTCTCTCTGCCTTTACATTCACCCAGGAATTATGACCCTAGTTGGTCAAACTCAATAAGCATGCAGTATTAAATTAAAATGTCACCACGGGGTCCCTTTTTCATTTTCCTTCCTCACTGCAGTGGACCAACAAAGAGCTGCTGACTCAGAGCCCCCTTCACATAACCCATCCCATCTCATAAAGAACCGAATACCACAGTTCCCAGGCTGAGCTTGGGACTGTCCTGCCCACAGGAGAGCAAGTCCCCAGACGCATCAGGGGGCGAAGGATGCTCTGCCCAGGCCACTGTCATTCCCGTGCAGGTGGTCAATTTTTGCCGAGCAAGGTGTGCCAATCAATGACTTTGGCGAAGAAATTGCATTTGTTTTGACATTGGGCTTCATTACCACATGGTGCTTTCAGAAAATTATTATTTATTGGTGCTTTGTCGACAGTGTTAGAGCTCAGGATGTGTGTATTGAGTGTACGTGTGGATGGGCAGATGAGGTAGACATTATCTAGAAAATCTAGGTCTCACTGGCCAGTCTCTCCGTGGAAACTGTGGCTCCAAGAGCAGGGGCTCAGAATGACTGGCTCAAACCATCTGTCAACAACTCCTGAGGCCAAGTATTTGTGGACGTCAGCTATGTGGTGGGCTGTATGGGTCACTGCAAAACTTCCCAATATTTTTTTGAATTACATCACTTTGCAAATCAATGACATCAGTTGCAAAGGGCACGCGCATAGCATGTCTGCTTCTTGGGGGAGTTGCCCTTCCTGGCAATGATTTCAACTTCTGACCGGGCCTCAAAGGGCTGCACGAATTCATTCCTGATTAAGTAAAGCATACTTGTACCCGGAACCCAAAAGCAGCGTGGCTTCCAGGAAACAATGGCTTTGGAGCTCCTCAAAAACGATGAAATACATAATGTAAGAGATATGGGAAACGAGAGGAATGTTATTGCCCCGTAAACAGTTCCTTCTGCTTGGGGTTTCTGCGGCAGCCGTACACTCCGTGTTTGCTTTAACACGAGAACCATGAAGGCTGCATTCCTCGGTGAACACGGCGACGGCTCAGCTTTCTCACAGCTCTGTGTTTTGAAGTGTGCGTGCAAACGGATCAAATAGAAAGAGCAGAGTCGGAAATGTGGTTAATCTATTAAGCCGTCGCTTCATTTCTCCCTTGCAGAGCCATTAGCCCAGCAGCACTCAATTAGCCTCCTGTTTTGCTAAATAGACAAAATCTGTACTTCTGCCCCACGGGGAATAACTCCTCGGTGGGTTGTTTCTTTTATTTTTGAATTGAATTTATTGGGTTGGCATTGGTTTACAAGACCATATAGGTTTCAAGTGTACCGCTTAGTAAAACATCATCTGCCCAATGCATTGGGTGCCCACCACCCCAAGAAAGTCTCTTTCCCAGCCCCCTTTGCCCACCCTCTTCCCCCTGTCACCACTCTGTGGTCTGTGTCTATATGTTATATATGCATGTGTTTTGGGCCAATCTGTTCACCTTCTTTCATCCACGCCCCCAGTCCCCTCCCCTCTGGTAGCTGTCAATCTGTTCTGTGTATTCATGCCTGTTTCTATTTTGTTCGTCAGTTTGTTTTGTTCATTAGATTCCACATATAAGTGAGAACATAGGGTATTTGTCTTCTCTGACTGTCTTAGCGTTTCACTTAGTATAATAAGCTATTTCAGAGCAAGAAGGTAGAGCAAAACCGCCACCAGGTTGCTGAGCAATGTGGTTCGGGCTAAATTGAATTTGCTGGTTAACTTAAGAACCCTGGTCTTCACCTCCCAAGCGCCCGCCACATCCTCCCCGACCATGAGTTTAACTGAGACCTGCCGTGGTCATCCACCTGCTTGCCCACAACCTCAGCATTCTTGTGTTCTGGTTTGCTTGAGCTGAGAAGCACTTTTGTATTTGACAAAGGAAAGCAAGTTGAGGAACTCTCTCCATGGTGGGGTGGGGCACCTGCTCTGAAGCTCAGTGGACCTCTTCATTTTGACTCAGACTTTTTTTTTATTGTCTAAAGTTTTACATATGTCTCCTTTTCCCCCCAATTGATGCCCCCTCCCAGCAATTCCCACCCCAGGGAAGCCCCCACCGCCCCAGTGTCTGTGTCCATTGGTTATGCTAATATGCATGCATGTAAGTCCTTTGGTTGCTCTCTAATCCCCCCTCCCCTACCATTTGTCTCTGGATCTATTCTTGTTCATCAAATTATGTTGATCATTATATCCCACATATCAGTGAGATCATGTGATATTTATCTTTCTCCGACTGACTTATTTCGCTTAGCGTAATGCTCTCCAGGTCCATCCATGCTGTTGCAAATGGTAAAAGTTCCTTCTTTTTTATAGTGGCGTAGTATTCCATTGTGTAGATGTACCAGTTTTCTAATCCACTCATCTGCTGATGGGCACTTAGGCTGTTTCTAAATCTTAGTTACTGTAAATTGTGCCACTATGAACATAGGGGTATATATACCCTTTCTGATTGCTGTTTCTGGTTTCTTGGGATATAGTCCTTGAAGTGAGATTACTGGGTCAAATGGAAGTTCCATTTTTAATTTTTCGAGGAAACTCCATACTATCTTCCACAGTGGTTGCACCAGTCTGCGTTCCCACCAGCAGTGCACGAGTGTTCCTTTTTCTCCACATCCTCTCCAGCACTTGTCTTTTGTTGATTTGTTGGTGGTAGCCATTCTTACAGGTGTGAGATGGTACCTCATTGTCATTTTGATTTGCATCTCTGGGATGATTAGTGACTTCGAGCATGTTTTCGTATGTTTCTGGACCTTCTGTATGTCCTCTCTCAAAAACTGTCTATTTAGGTCCTTTGCCTATTTTTTGATTGGGTCGTTATCTTCCTTTTGTGAAGTTGTATGGACTTTTTGTTCATTCTCATGGCACCTCAGCTCACTCTCATACCAACCCTGTGGGAGCAGGAGGTGTTTGTCTCCTTTGCATGAGGACAGCACTGACAGCCAGGCAAAGCAGTTTGGGCCTTTCTTGGGAAATGATTAAAACCCAAAACCTTGACATTGTAATCAGTTAAGTGATAAATGCAGAGCTGGTGTCAGGATCATCACAAGCCTTTGGTGGTAAGAGAGGCAGGGGAGGCAGAGGAACCTGAGACAGGGACACAAACAGGCCAACCATTGGGAAGGAGGCCATACATTGCGTTAAGGCAATGGGAGTGGTGATGAAAGGGGGAGAGATGCAAAGAACTTTCTAGAGATGCCATTGACTTTGCAGAAGTGGCAGCTTTAGGCTCTGGAGAACAAATGCCAGTGAAGTCCCCCCAGGCAGATGGTGTCACCTGCACAAATAGGAATCTGTGGAGGGAGAGACAGAAGGTGGAGGGAAGGGTGCTGAGTTGAGGTGTTTGGGGACTAGCCAGGTTCTATGACTATGAAGCCGCCTCAGATTCTGGGCACAGCTTGACAGATGCCCAAAATGTGGACTGGGATTTAAATGCTGACTCTGGTGGAGGCTGTAGGGAGAGAAAGTGTGGGGGTGGGAGGGCTGAGGGAGGACACCAACAAAGGCAGAAGCAAGAACCTTCCCTGTTTTGGTGAGGACCCTTTTCTATGGTGAATGCAAAATAGCTAAGTCTCAGAATGCTGGCTATAATGAGTCTTGGAATTAGAGCCCTGGTCTTAGATAGAATTTCTGTTTTGATAGAAACATGATATATACTGTGTAGAACATAAAACTTCCAAATATTCAATGATAATTAAGGACGGGTATATCAGGTCCTCTTTACATTCAAAGAATGAAGGATTAGGGGACAGGTTACATCCAAATATGAGTTTGTGCATGTGAAAGCATGCACCTGTGTGTGCATGTGTGCACATGTGTGCGCATGTGTTTGTGTATTTGTGGGTGTGTGTGCATGCACATATGTGAGTTAGTGTGTGTTTACGAGTGCATGTGCATGCATGTGTGAGTTAGTGTGTGTGTTTACAAGTGCATGTGCGTCCGTGTGTGCATATGGTGCGCATAGATGGATGGAAGTGATCTATAACAAGTACAGCCAGGCTCCCCGGTGGGCCAGGTGTCTGTGGTTTGAAACATGGGGCATCTGCTCCTGTAAGTCTCCGTAGCTGAGCTCAGGCTGTTATGACTGCTGAGCCTGTGGGATTTGCGGTGTGACAGGAATGTTAGCTGAAGGCTGCTCATCCCTGTGAGAGGCAGGCCGACAGTTCCCCCGACGCCCCTCGGGGCGATGTCTCCAGCACCGCGGCAGCCTCTGGAGGTCACAGGTAACCTGTCACCGCGAGGCGCTCTTTCATCTCAGTCTGGCTCTCGTATATTTTGACCAAGGAAGTTTTTACTTCTACAAACGCATGATAGACAACAAAAGAAAAAATAGATAAATTGGACTACACCAAAATTAAAAACTTCTGATGTAGTTTTTAACTTTTCTTTTGCTTTTTTACTTTATTGATTGTGTGTTTTGGGTTTGTTTTTGTGTGTGTGTGTGTGTGTGTGTTTTGGGGGTTTATTGCAGCACAATCAATAAAGTGAAAAGTCAGCTGACAAAATGGAAAAAATACTTACAAACAGCTGATAGGGGTTAATATCCAAAATATGTAAAGCACTCTTACAGCTCAACAACAACAAAAAGCCGAGCAACTTGATAAAAAATGGGCAGAGCACTTACACACATTTCCCCAAAGAAGATGTGTAAGTTACCAATAAGCACATGAAAAGATGCTCAATGTCACAAATCATTAGAGACATGCTACTATCTAGAACCAGAAAATAACACGTATTGATGAAGACGCGGAGAATTGGAGCCCTGGTAGACTCCTGGTGGGATGTAACATGGTGCAGACACTATGGCAACAGTAAGGAAATTCTTCAAAGAACAAAAATTAGAGCTATCATATGACCTGGCACTTTCATATCTGGGTGTACACCCCAAAGAACTGAAAGCATCTCTAAGAGGTCATTGTGAAGCAGCCTGTGTTCTGGGACAGATGCACAGACAAGCAAAATGTGGTCCATACACACAGTGGGATGGTACTCAGCTTTAAGGGAAGGAGAGCCCTGGCCAGTGTACTCGGTTGGAGTGTCGTCCTGTAAACCAACAGGTTCAATTCCTCATCAGGGCACATACCCAGGTTGTGGGTTTGAACCCTGGTTGGGACACATACAGGAGGCAGCCCATCGATGTTTCTTTCTCTCTCTCTCCCCTTCCTATCTAAGAAAAATAAAACAAAAGGAAGGAGATGCATAGACATACCTCAACATGGTTGAACCTCGAGGACATGATTCTAAGTGAAATAAGCCAGTCACAAAAAGGCTAATACTGTGTGATACCACTCATAGGTGGTCCCAGAGGACCTTGAGAGAAGACAGTCTAAGGGTAAGGTGACCAGACGTCCCGCTTTTGGCGGGACAGTCTCGATTTTTAACAATTTGTCCCGTGTTCCGTGGCATTTTTAAAAAGTCCCAATTTTTGGAAAGGGACATATGTACTACTCTTTGTAATATTTTAAATAATAATAATAAAAAAAGAACCCCCCGGTCAATGGTGTCCCGCTTTACCAATGTTAAAATCTGGTCACCTCATCTTAGAGGGCAGCAGCTGCAGGACCCATTTGGACAATGGCAGTTCCCGGAAAGTCAGGTCATTACAGGCCACAGACCGGCATCTTCCATGCAGGGAAGCAGAGGTCACAGCTTCTCTAGGTGTGGCCTGTCTCAGGTGCATCATTTTTACATCATTTTCAAGATGCACTGGATCCAAACCTTAGGAAGTCGGTCCTCTTATAAACTGAGCTTCGACGGGTCCAGTGGATGACCACTCCCTGGAACAAACACGTTCCCAGCCTCAGGCTGTGTGAGTGTGGGTCCTTCTGAGATGGAGGGACAGCCAGAGGTGCAGGAGCAAAACGTCCCTCTATGTAGGTGACCCAGCTCCTTCCTACCTGGGACTTGTTCCAGCCTGGTCTCAGCCTGCCACAGGAACAGCACTGTCCTTCCTCACAGAGCTGGAATTGGGGGTGGCTAGATGACCAATGGCCCACTAACAAATGGAACAAGGGGCCATTCACATTCAGGTCACAGGATCGGATCACGATGCTATAAATCACTCCCTGCTCAGGACACATGGTGACTATGTGAAATGACTGTTGTCACCTCTGATGGCCCTTTTGTTGGGAGGTGCTCTCAGGCATGCAGTTGTCCTTCTCCAGCCTCTGAGTGCATCCCCTGCAGGGCTGCCCTGCAGGAGGACCCTGGTGTTCGATGCTGCAGCATTAAGATAGAAGTGGTCCTGAGTCTAGGTCCCTGGGTGTGGCCTGTTCATCTTCAGATGCAGGAAAGCACAACGGTGGCCCAGGTGGATAGAAGCCCTGGTGAGAGGAAGGGTGGAGAGCGATCTCTCTGAGACTCTGTTTTGGTGTCATTTTTATTTGTTGGAGCAAGCAGGCGTTGCTTCAGAAAATAGCAGAGGAATGCTCACAGCCGCAGGGCAGAAATAACTTGTGTTGGTTACAGATGTGGGTGTGACTGTCCCAGGGGCCCTTTAGCTGTCAGGACAAGATGGGGTGAATTTGAATATCAGATTTCATGTGAACAGATGTTAAAATCAATGAAATAATATTTGTCCTGGCAACGCTGCCCAGAATAAACACGATCACTGATAAAAAATGGATAGTGTCAGATGGATGAATATGCAATGGGTCTATAGGCGTGGAAAGGCTGAAAAACAGCTTCTTCCAGAGGTTCGCCTCCATTGGAGGCACTTGCAGGAATCTGAAGTCAACAGACCCAAGCATGACTCAGGGTCCCTCTCTGGTCCCTCTGGGGCTGGGCTCCGTCGCTGACCGATCCTGAGGAGTTACCCAGCAGAGCAGGTGTGTGGGGCAGAGGTAGGCTTAGCAGGAAGGTGTGAGTCACTCATCAGACCAGTGGGTGGCAGATGATGGGGACGCACAGAGTGAACACAGACCACAGTGTTTACAGGGTTGAAGTGTGGTTTAGAAGGAGAATCATGGACGTTGGTGGGCACAGTGGCTCCTCCCAACAGGCCTTTTGTGATGATTTATTCATGTCTGCAAGGTGTGGGTCTCAGCAGAAAGACTTGCTAGGGTCCCAGCCACGACGGTGCGAGACCTTTCGAGCAAAAATGAAGAGGCCACAAGCCATCCCTCTCCCCAGTTACACCGTCCACATGAAATGTCAAAATCCTCATTAAAGGTTCAAAGCCATCCACATTGATCCTCAGCGACAGGCAAAGCTGCTGTCCCCAGAAGCACCTCTGGTCTTAGGAAAGCAATTCCATCACAGGTGAGGTCTGTGCGGCTAGGTCAGCAGCCACTCACAGGTCTGACCTGCACGCACCTCTGCCTGTGCAGCCTGGCCATGCACACCCTGTTCAAAGCAGCTTCCCTGAGCCCAGTAGGAAGGGACCCTCGTCAAAGGCCAACGAGGATCCCAAATAAACGTGCTTCTCGAGGGTTAACGTAAATTCCACACCATGTCTTTGCAAACGGGCTCTGAAACCGAGGGCGAAAAATCTCCAAGTACAAAAGGGTCCTAACATGTTTGAAATTCTTTCTTAAAATGTCAAGATTCTTCCCAAGTTCACTGGTTTCTTCTCAATAGTTATTTTCGTCATCACCAGGAACAAAGTCATGAAATATCCCATTTGTCTGAAAAGCCCTAATTGTACTTTCTGTTATTAGATCTATAAAGCGTGGGGGCTTTTGGTCTTATAACTATTTCTATCATTGTTATTAAGAGCCCCTGGGGTGCCAGGAACCCTCAGAACTTAAAAGATCCTTGTCTGTAAGTTGCTATGGCTATTCTCACAAAATGCTCTGTAACCCTTGTTTCCAGGGGAGGAAAACACACCAGTTTCTTTTCAATCTAGAACACTCCTCTCCCTTCAAATAGCGGCTTTGCTAATAGGATTTTATTGGATTATAAGAAATACACAAGTAAACACTTTTCTCACATCTTAAATGTTCAAATAAATTATGATTCATCAACACAGTGGGAGCCACTAAGAAACAGTTTTTGACTATTATGTTTTCAGAGAATTTGTAATATTGGAAACATGCTCACCATATGATGTCAAGTGAAAGCAAGCCTGTCAGGCTGTACACAGACTACAGTGTTCTGAGAAATCACTGGCTTGTTTTTAATTTAGTTACAAGTTCCTAGGCACTTCCGAGGTGCCAGGCAAGAGAAGGATCCTGGCATACTTTTTCTCATTTCTTCTTTACAGAATCTCTACATGGCAGATGCTATCCCCATTTCATAGATGAAAAAACTGAGGCACAGAGAGCTCAAATAAGCTGCTCTCCAGCACTCATGCAGGATAGGAGCCATGCTCCAACTCCAAGCGTGAGCTCCTACCTCAGTACTCAGAGTCGTGGTTCCCAGACCAGCAGCATCCATGTGACCTGGATCAAACGTGAATCAGACTCTGGCTTTTGGCCTGATCGCCAGAGGATTGCTATGCACGTCCCCCTTTGTAAACGCTGCTCTAAAGCACACTGCACGCAGGATGAAAGCATGGAGGAAATGCAGCGAAATGTCAGCAGCGATTAGCTGTGCTCCCACAAGTGGTTTTAATTTGCTTATTCACACTTGGCTGTATTTTCCAAACAGCTTCAATGAGCATCTATAATAAGAAAAATATTGAAGTCAGTTTTCCCTCTCACTTGTTGGTACCACAGAACATGGATCTCAAACACCCTAAGTTGCAAAAACATAAATTAAAACCAACTTTCCCCCTCCATCCCTCCTCCCCGCTCCCCACCCAACCCCCGCAGACTGCAGATGTATGAAGCACGGCCATGGATTTTGATGTCAACAAGAAAGGGAAAGTCTAAATTTGGGACAATGCCATCCCCACAGCTCTTTCAAGAAGGACGTCTGTGCACTGCCAGGGCAGCCTGGGGTCCAGCAGAGGGAGAGGGAGCCAGGCAAGGGCCCGGATGTGCTCACCAGGCAGGCCGTCCCCTCCTAGGTGGCTGCAGAGCCTTGTGGCATCAGGCTGGCATGACAAGGAGGCATTTGTTCAGGGGATGAGCTAATGAACGGATCTGAGGATAGGTGGTGGATGACGGGTGGCCCACAGAAGGATGCTGAGGTCTTTGAGGGAGAAAGCACGGTCCCAGCCCATCATCAGAAGCCTGCCTATCTCCTGCGGAACATGGTGCCCACATGCCTCCCTCCCCCTTCCTGGAGCTATTGAGTCACTGCCCGCACACAACGGTTAGGGTGAGAAGATGGAGGGAAATAAACAAGTCCCCGCCCAACTGTAGGCCGCCTCGCCTTGTATCTCCTCGGCAGCCACTTCAGATTCATCCTGGAAGGCATTGCGGGCTCTGGAATGCTTTCTAAAGGCCATTGTTGGGGTTACCAGTGTATCCGATTTCTTCCATGAGGGCAGCACATTCACACCAATCTTGTCAAATCCTTGACACTGTAACTGGCGTCCAATAGCCACCAAGGCTTCTCTGTGCCCAGGAAAGAAACGGGGCTCAGGTCACATATCCCCCACCAGAGGAACCCTCCTCCCTGCCCCTCATCCACATAGATCTTGAGGGACTGGGTGCTGGCACCCTGCAGAGTTGACTCGCCAGGGGGTGGATTCTTTTTTTAAAAATATATTTTATTGACTTTTTACAGAGAGGAAGGCAGAGGGATAAAGGGTTAGAAACATCGATGAGAGAGAAACATCGATCAGCTGCCTCCTGCACACCTCCTACTGGGGATGTGCCCACAACCAAGGTACATGCTCTTGACCGGAATCAAACCTGGGACCCTTCAGTCCGCAGGCTGACGCTCTATCCACTGAGCCAAACAGGTGGGTTCTTAATCCAAATGCAGCCAGTGAACTTCTCAGTGCCTTCCCCTTGGAGCTGAGGAAGCCCATGCTTCAGAAGTGGGAGTTCATAAGACAAAAATGCAGGCGTCGTCCATGACTTTCTCTTGTAGAAAGATCACCAGTCTGTCCTGAGTGAGATTATTCATGGGGTCAGAGGCCCAGCCTGTCACTCTAGAGGCCCAGCCTCCAAGGGCTATTTGGGACTTGTCCTACTTGTCCTGGGAGATGCCAGGCAACTTGCACGAGTGTCTGCCTCCCACCGAGCAGGAGTCGGCACAGAGAAGACCCCAAACACAGGCAGAGTCTGCCTCCATGTGGGTGGGCCAGGCTCTCTGGAAGGTACATCTGAGTCGTGATATGTGCGCAAAGAACTTGGAAAGGTGTACCAGTCTGGGAACCTGACAGGGAGGGAGGCAAACTCTCTGAGGACTGGGCGAAAAGGATGCCATTCCAGGCTAGTCAAACATCCCGGCCCCTGGAGTGGGGAGAGGAAGATCCTCCCATTCCTCTCTTGCATGATAGTGTCTTTCTGGGCCCCATTTGACTTCTTAGAAGCTGAAGAACAGGGAGCATAGGGCACGCACGCATGTACACACGTATACATGCACACATGAACACACACACACACACTTTCTACCAGACCCCCACATGGGCAGGGCACTTAGAACAAGGGCAGGAATCCAGCGAGCCAGGTGCAGTGGCGTTTCCTGAATTCTTCCTCCTTGCACAGACCTGCCCTGGTGGAGACTCATCCTTCGGGGCCTGTAGAACCCCATCCAGCTCAGCATGCCTGGGCCACACCTGGGGGTCAACACCCCAGGAGCATGGGTGTGTACCTTCCAACCTGAAGGCATGTCTCTTGCTCTACCTTTTCAGCTCCTATTGGTCCAGGTCCCAGAAGTGGGGTACAGTGATTCTGACTTGGTAACTCCACTCTCCTTAAGGGCTTTGGAGAACAAGGGAGTAAACTACCCAAAGGAAAGGTCCTGTGTCCTCCCCCAGCAACGCCCCCGTTAGCCCAGTGTAGTCACCTGGTGGCGGTCAGCACTCTCCCTTAGATGTGGCTGACCGAGTGTTCCCTGGGGGAAGCTCCATCCTAAAGTTTCTGTGTCTCCCTCTCTGTCCCTGTCTCTGAGGTGAGCACCCAGGAAATGGGAGCCCACCTGCCTGGGGCCCTCCTTCTGCTGCCTGGACTTTCCTCACAACCCAGACTTCTCCCACTGTGCCCTCCCCCCTGCCCTGTCCTCATGGCACCGGGGTCCCATGGGAAGGACCCTCCTAAGCATGAAGATGTGATCTCTTACCTAAGCGCCCGGGTCTAAGCCCTGGGCTGGACTTCTGACTCCAAGCTGACTCCCTTTCTGCTTTCCTGCCCTTCAGCAGGTTCTGGTTGAGCCCATTGTCCCCCCTCCCCGCTCCAGTCCCCCTTGCATCCCCCACCCGTCATGTCCTCCCAGGTCCAGGCCCTTCCTCCCAGAAATCTGCTTCTCTTGCCTCTTCCCTACCTGGCACTGACAGCATGTGCTCATCAGATGAAAATTCCTCTAACACTATGCACGTGTGCCAGGGAGCAGTGGCAGAACGCGGCCTTGGGGGCTAGGGTTTAGCAGGGAAATCCCCGGACAAGAGGCCATTCTGATGTTTGGGGGACAGAAGCCTCGGCTGCAGAGCTGGGCCCAGGGTCTGGCTTCTATTAGAAAGAAATCCTTCAGGAGAGGACTGGCTCCTCCTTCCCTGTTGTTGGCGGCCTCACTCTCATCATTTGGCTCTACAGGCGGGCAGGTCTCACCTCCAAAGCTGGCAGCACTCAGGGGTCTTGGGTGGCAATCACATCCCCGACATGGCCCCTGCCTGTTTGTGGTCCAGTGCCTGTTCCTGCCCCCACATGAGAGAAACCTACGCAGGCCAGAGAAGCACTGGGGCAAAGCCGTTCTTCCACAACGCGATGCGGAGCTGAGGGGAAAGCCCCCGTGTTCGCATGCAAAGCTGCTATCTCCAGCACTGTCCTCCGGTCAGCAGACCCACCCCCAGCAGAGGCGAAGGTGGGGGTGTCCAATTCAGCACGCTCAGCTCAGATCCTGGCAGCTCAGAGCCTGGCGCGCCGGCCCCAAGTAGCCCAGGGCACCAGCCAGAGGGAGGAGAGATGAGACTCCGGGAGTCTTAGAGCAGCAGACGGGTCAGTCCTCCGGGACAGCAGAATTGACGCCAAAGCTCAGCTTCCTAACAGCCTCCGTGGATGGCCCAGGGCCACAGGCTTGCATGGGCCAAGCTGGTAGGTTAACCTTGCGGCTTGGGGTTGAAGGTGAAGGAACGGCGGGGGGAGGGGGAGAGAGGTCTGGAAGGCATTACTTAATGCCACCATTCAGTTTCCCTGATAGATTCTCTCATGTGTAACCTGTGACCTGCAGGGCTTCCAGTTTCTGTGTGAGCATCAGGTAGCCTCGGGGGTGGGCGGCAGCAGGGAGCCTGGGTTAATGGCTGGTACAGGCCCAGAAACAAGGTCACAGACCTCCAGGGCCCGCTGACTTCAGTGCCATGGTCATGAGTCATGTGACACTGTGCTCCGCAGGTTCACTCGCAGGACAGAGCTAGGAGAGGTGCCTGGCGGGGCCACTTCCAGGGCAAGGAGGGTGAGTCCCTGCCTCTGGCCAGTGAGGGAGGCAGCCCACAGATTCCATTGTTACAGTCATGCCAGGGTTTACCTGCCCACCAGCTCCCCGTCCCCCCTCCCCCATCCTGAGAGGCCTGGGATCACATGAAAATCTCTCTATGGGGAGGGGTCCAGGCTGGCTTTCCTTACATCCCACCCCGTAACTCCTGGTGCTCCCCACAGATACCGGCAGTTACTCACGGTCCTGGGCCATCATCAAGGCACTGTCAGCAGCGTGAAGAGGCAACCTGTGGAATGGGAGGAGATATTTGCAAGTCACACATCCGACAAGGGACTGAGATCCAGAATCTACAGAGAATTCCCACAACTCAACAACAACACGGCAACTCCATTAAAAAATGGGTGAAAGACTTGAATGGTCATTTCTCCAAAGCAAATGACAAATAGACAATAAGTACATAAAAAAGATGCTCAAAATAATTCATCATCAGGGACATTTGAATCAAAACTATGAGAGACCACTCCATACGCCTAGGCTGGCTATAATTAAAAAACAAGCAAACAAAAAACAAAACAGAAACTAGCCAGTGTTTACAAAAATGTGAAGAAATTGGAAATCTTTGCACTATTGATGGGAATGTAAAAAGATGTAGCTAATATGGCAGTTCCTCAGAATTTCAGCATAGAGTTAGCGTATACGTTAGGTGTACACAGAAGAAGTGAAAGAGGGACTTGAACAGGTACTTGTACACCCATATTCAGGGCAGCGTTATTCACAACGGCCGAAAAGGGGACGCAACTAAGTGTCCATCGACGGATGAATAGAAAAACAGAACATGGTCCACGCAGACAATGGAATATTACTCAGCCTGAAAAATAAATGGAATTCTGACTCGTGCTATAACATGGATGAGCCTTGAGGACATTATGTTAAATGAAATAAACCAGTCACAGAAGAACAAATACTGCCTGATTCAACCTACACACAGAATAGTCACATAGACAGAAAGTAGAATGGTGGATGCCAAGGGCTGGGGGGAGGGGGAATGGGGGGACTAATGGGTAAGGGTTCCAGCTGGGGAAGATGAAGAAGTTCTGGAGATGATGGTGGGATGGTCGCACAACATTGTAAAAGTACTTAATGCCACGGAACTGCATCCTTAAAAATGATTAAAATGTGAATTTATATTATGTATATTTTACCACAACTTTAAAAAAAAGTCTCCATGAGCTGAATTAAATTCAAGTCACCAGTGTGAAAACAGCTCTGCTTTTGGACATAAACACAAGGAGTTCCTTGTCCGAGGGCACTGAGTTCCGTGTCCAGCTCCTCTCTCCCTGGCGCCTCTTCACCGGGCTCCTGTGAGCAGCCTTTAGCGAGGACTGTAGCGTTGGTTCCACAAGTCCACTACCCATTTCCAGGGGGAAGCAGGACAATCAGCCACAGACACAGCCTGGACATGCAGGGCCTCTGCCTTGCACCCACTCACACACCCCGGGCAGCGTCATGGACGACCCTGCTCTGATGTCTCCAAACACTCACAAACCTGCACGTGCAAAGCCACTGCCCAGCACTCGGTGTCTGGGAGTCTGAGTTTAACTCAGATCAAATGTCTCTTGCTTTGTTAAGTGCAAAGCTTTTATAAAACCGGTCTCTTTTCACAGGCTCACATCAACTGGAGAAATGGACTAATTGTCCTTTTCTAAACCTGGTGCATCCTGTAGCAGGGTGGTCCCCATCACTCCGGCCTCCGATGCCCTTTAAAGACTGTTTAGGGGGAAAGGCTTAAGGCTTTGAAGACTCTGTTCTTTCAAGAGGTAGACACACTTGAAGCTCCTGTCATGGGCCTCACTGATGTGGTCACATGGCCAGGCTTGGGCGGGGGCAGATCTGTCCCACTAAACCCTAAGCATGACAGAGATTAAATTCACTGTAAACAAGAGAAATTAAGAACAAAAAGCCGAGTGGGGGGCAGGGCAGGAAGGATCAAATCACATGGGTCATGAGAATAAAGGCTCCCTGGGAAGTCTAGAAAGTGGCTGAGCAGAGACTGGTGCTGGCATCTTAGGCTGCGCACAGAAAATCGGCAACCATGTCCTTAATGGAACAATAAAGTGCTGCCAAAGACGCATTTGCCAAGACAGCAAGAGCCAGGCCAGCACCAACTTGGCCATCACCTTGCCTCCAGGTGTTTTAAGCTGAACATTCAACCACCTGCAAGTTACTTTCATATATATATATGAAAGTATATATGTGTGTGTGTGTGTGTACATATATATATACACATACACACACACACTAGGGGCCCGGTGCACAAAAATTTGTGCACTCGGGGTGGAGGGAGTCCCTCAGCCCGGCCTGTGCCCTCTCACAGTCTGGGACCCCTCAGTGGATGTCCTATGATGGCCCCAGTCTGCCAGGCGCCCTGTGTCCCAGACTGTGAGAGGGCACAGGCCGGGCTGAGGGACCTCCCGAGTGCACAGAGCGGCTGCAGGGCGGAACAGCACAGGACCCAGGACCCGTGAGTGGGAAAGAGGCAGCAGGGTTGGAGGGCACCGGGAAGCGGGTAAGAGGCAACAGAGGGTCGGCAGCCTGCTTGGTGGGCTTCCCAGGCCCTTTGCGGGGCATCGGGGAGCGGGAAAAAGGCAGCGGGGGGGGGGG
>PVJC01032316.1:0-19997 GCA_004026665.1 Murina feae
AAGAAAATCTGTCTTCCAGTACAAATCCAGGTCTATAAATTGATTGATTGTAATGTACTAGTAGTCTAATCTCTGGTTCTTGGCAGAGTTAAGGTTAGCTACCGCTGAGCTGTGAGGGAGTTCTGTCATCCTGTTTATATCTGGAGCACGTTGGTTCTCGGTCTCCCAGGTGACTGCACAGAGGTGACACAATGAAATGGAAAATTGAAGACTGGCTGTCTTACCTAGGCGTATCACTTCCCTGGCCCATTCTCCCTGTCTGTATAGCTAGTTGTTAAGCTAAGTGATTTGTAAGATTCTTTCTGGTCCTGCATCTGCTGAGTTGTGCAGCAGTTGACATTTTTGTTTTGTCTGATTCCTGATTCATTTGTTTCTTTAGGGTTGGAGATAATATATAAATGAAATACTGATACAAAGTTGTCATCTATAAGGAAATCAAATGTATGAAAAGGATTGCTAAAAGGAGAATGTAGAAAATGCACATATTTCACTTAGAAGATGTAGATAATTGGTGGAAGAAATGCTTATAGGTATTGTGGTTCTGTAGAAAGGCAATGTGCTACATTAGAAAGGTACCTGGCCCTGGTATCTTCCCTTTTTGCCTCTAACTTGATGTGTGGCTTCAGGCAAATTAACTTTCTGTCACTGGGCCCTCTTTTTTAAAAATCAGATTTACAATGAAGGAATTGCCCTAGATTAGGGTTCACAAACACATGCAGATAAATGAGTGATGCATGCTGGGTAGGATTGTGCTGAACCATGGAAAGGTTATTGAATAGGGCAGTTGCTCAGCTCAAGTGTTAGGCATATATGAACTCAATGTTGGCAGGTCTGGTTTTTCAGGAGGAATTAGAAATCCAGAATTTTATTGAAAATTCTCTGATTTTAAAAAATGTTTCCAACTAATTTAAGATAATTTAAAATACCGTGTGCTAAACAAATCGTGTCTATGGGCTGTCAGTTGGTGTCCTCCACCTCTCATTGCTGTAAAGTTAAAGAATACTGTGCTTCAGCAGTGGAAATATTTTACCATAATTGACCATTCAACTGTCCTATTGTGTTATAGAGGAGTGAGTGGGTCATGTTTCATTCACAGACAGGAAAGTAGTTTAGAGACAACACAGGAACTAGCACCTCAGTGAGTGCTTCTGCCTGGGAACATGAGTTACTCATTCTTGCTGACTATAATATAAAGCATATCCATTTTAGGTGGGGAAAAGGGATTCCCAGGAGAGCTGAGAATGAAGCATACTTTATAGTGGGGACACAGCTCTCCCAGAATCCGCATTAGAAGAGCCTGACATTGGACCGCTGACTGCTGGTGAAGTTTAGAGAATTGATGGTCAGTTTCAAGGATAGGTTTAGTTAATATCCATGTTGACACTAAAGGAATTAGGTAAAAGAATAATACCTTCATCCATCTCATACTGAGGACTGTGTGTGAGCTCTTGCTTGGTCCTCTAAAGAATGGAATTGCAACTGGAGTCTGTTTTGCAGAAGCCTCAGGAGACTGGGCAGTGATGAGGGTAAATGACTTTTTCTCTCTAATGTGGCTAAAAAAATAACAGATTACTGATTTCATGACCATTCCTACTCCCACCTCATTTTAAGATATATTCAGTAGCTTCAAAGACAGTGGTTCTCAGCTTTCTTGCCCTTTAAAACAGCTCCTCATGTTGTGACCCCCCAACCATAAAATTATTTTCGTTGCTACTTCATAACTGTAATTTTGCTACTGTTATGAATTGTAATGTAAATATCTGATATGCAGGATGGTCTTAGGTGACCTCTGTGAAAGGGTTGTTCGACCGCCAAAGGGGTTGCGACCCACAGGTTAAGAACCACTGTTCAAAGAGCAAGTAATTCATAATATTCATTTGTGGGAAATTTTTTTGGAAATGACAAACCTGAAACTTGTACAGCATGTTCCCCTTCCGAGTTCAGTGTGAATACCGAAGTTATCAAGGTGGTGCTTCGTGGGGCCAATTTTGACAGCGGTCCTTGGGGAAGGGGTTGGAGTCTTAACTGAGTCCTCCTCACAACTGCCTTCAATCCACCAGGGCATTTTACTTAATTGCTTTATAGATGCTAGATTTAATCATACTATTATTGCCAGCTTTTATAAAAATGAAATACTAACTCATCCTTTAAGAAGATCGAACCAAGTGGGGAGTCAGTGAAAGAAGTGGTCAAGGGATAAGAAGCTGTGGTTGCTTAGCTTTCTCTCACTGAGCTAAGGGGCTGCCTTCCATACATGCTGATGACTGCTTCCTTAGCTCGGAGGCAAGGGATTGCCTTTAAATCTTTTGTGAAAGTCTCATTTCTGAACAATTCCAAA
The DNA here is from genome assembly GCA_004026665.1 of Murina feae. NCBI lineage: Eukaryota > Metazoa > Chordata > Mammalia > Chiroptera > Vespertilionidae > Murina > Murina feae. The sequence goes on from PVJC01032316.1 coordinate 2,339, forward strand.
GTCATAAGCAGATGGACTCCATCCTTCTTTATGCGCATTGGATATCTTGAGTTGTTGTGCACCATCCAGCACTGCTTGCCCGGCAGTGGATGGGGGAGAGCCTCCTGCCTAGATAGGGGTCCCTCTCACCCCTGCTGGGGGAGAGCCTCCTGCCCTAGATAGAGGGTCGCTCTCACCCCTGCTGGGTATCTCGCTGGGGCCTCCAAATGTTGTGGACCAACATTTGTGAGACTAAGACCACCAACTCCAATTAGGTCTTAAGCAGCAAGCGAGAATTTATTGTGCTGGCCACTGGGCTGTTAGAGGCGAAGGGCTCCCTGCGTGGAGGTGCCTGTAACAGTCTGCTGGCCAGCGCAATAAATTCTTGCTTGCTGCTTAAGACCTAATTGGAGTCGGTGGTCTTATTCTTGCGAATGTTGGTCCACAACAGAGTGACCCCAAGTTTGGTGGAAGAGAAGGACTTCTCTCAGGTTCACATAGGCACATAACAACCCAGGCTTTAGGGTGCAGGGCTCCAGGACAGCTGAATGAGCATGAAGGTTGTTCCCATTGCAAAGGAAACTAGTTTCCTCCAGCCTGGCCCTATTATTTGAAGCCATCATTGTTAAAACTGGTTCTAACCTGACTTTCACACCTAGCAGAGAAATAGACTTCCTTCTAGCAGTCTGTGCCTCCTTCCCTGGGCCTCTTGCAGGCCTACGTGACTGAATTACCTGCCTTTCTCTGCAGGAAATGTGCAGAATCAGATGATTGCTCCAGGATGCAGCCTGGGGTAGGGCACACTGTCACCCCTGTCTTTAGGGACATGGAGTTGTCAGGATAGGAGAGAAGCCCTTTTAGGTCTGTCTTCCTACTTAGCCTTTGTATCTGATTATGCTGGTGGTTGCTAGGATATTCAGAGAGGGGCTCCACTTTGAAGAAGTTCAAAGGAAGGTTCACATGTTTGGATAGCTTCTGTTTAGAAGGTGGGGATTGTTCCTGTTCAGTTTTAAGGTTTGCACTTAATTTTTCATAGTTTAAAATTATTCTGGCCATTGAAAATGCTTAATGTAAAGTGTAATTGGGGATTGTGTGATTATACTAGTATTTGCTCTCAGGAGAATGACCACTGCTCTGTATTTATAAAATATCTTAGGGAGAAAATAAATACATTTGGAAACAGTATTATTTTAGACATGAAGAAATTGTTTCTGTTAGATTAGATATTTAGCCCAAGCAAAAGAAGCTAAGGATAGTGGAGTCTGGCTTTACTTACTTTGGCTAAATCCAGCCAGCTAGCTCCTTGAAGCTGTGATTGCGTGCCCTGGCTTTTTGGGACCCTTGAGTTGTGTTTTCCCACCATCACTTCTAGCTGTCTGTGCCTCCTTCCCTGGGCCTCTTGCAGGCCTAGGTGACTGAATTACCTGCCTTTCTCTGCAGGAAATGTGCAGAATCAGATGATTGCTCCAGGATGCAGCCTGGGGTAGAGCACACTGTAACCCCTGTCTTTAGGGACATGGAGTTGTCAGGATAGGGGAGAAGCCCTTTTAGGTCTGTCCTCCTACTTAGCCTTTGTATCTGGTTATGCTGTTGGTTGCTAGGATATTGAAGACAACCAAGACACTGTTGAGAAATATTCAACAATCCCCAGATGGAGTGTCTGATAAAAGGAACAGAAATGCCCACTAGTGGTCTTTGACAGGGTTTCTGACCAGAGATTCCCTGTGAATTTTTCCAGGATCAGTACTCATGTGGGTGACTGAGTAGTCTTGGGCCACTTCCATCAGCCTAATCAGGCTGAATGATCAAGCTTCTGCAAAAAGGTGTTTTGCTGTCAAGTTGTTTCAGTGTGTTTCCAGACTTCTCTCGATGGTTTCCTTGCTTAAAGTTAGTGCTACAGGCCTGACCAGTATAAACCCCCTGAATTATTATAGCTGAAAGAGTCAGCTACTTCTGTTCAGGAATGTGCTCAAATAAAAATGTGTTTGCATTTTTAAAAAATATGTTTTTATTGATTTGAGAGGAAGGGAAAAGGAGAGAGAGATAGAAACATCAAAGATGAGAAAGAATCATTGATCAGCTGCCTTCTGCACACCCCCTACTAGGGATCGAACCTGCAACCCCAAGCATGTGCCCTTGATCAGAATAGAAGTTGGGACCCCTCAGTCTGCAGGCTGATGCTCTATCCACTGAGCCAAACCGGCTAGGGCTGTGTTTGCATTTTTAAACCAGGCAAATTATTCAGATGATACAAGCTCAACAGTGTTTTGGAGTCCCTGTCCTCATTGTGAACAGACATATTTCAGTAATTTAGATGTACTCTCGATAAGAAGGCTCAGGTTGAAAAAGGCTGGCCTCCAACATCTAGGCAATGTGGCCAATTTCATCAACTCATGTTTCCCTAATTTGATGTATGTTGTGATTCAGTGGGAAAGAGGGGAAGTTTATATTTGAACTGTCTGTGGGGCAGGGGGAGTAGGTGTTGCTTAAGTAGTGGAGTGATTGGGTTACAAGGTGTCTCCATAAGACAGGACGTTATTTTCATGCATCAGAGAACTTTGTTTTACCCATGAGTGATCGTGCTAACCATAAAGCATTTATATCTATACATTAAAACAGGTTCCTCAATTAGGCAACATTTGGTTAGCCAAGCTCAAGTTATTGTTTGTATTTGAAAATAATAAAGCTACATTTCCTTAAAAATACATTCTGTAGTTAAGACTATTTTCTTATCTTCCTCTCCCCCTCTGCAACCAGTTTAGAGGGGACTTTTCAGAAGTTGTGTTTTAGAGATGGAACTGCCTCTTGTGATCAGAAGTGGCTCTGTTCCTTTACTTTTTCTGCATGTACTAGAGTGAAAGCCTGACAATATAATGATTTTAAATGAGATCCAAGAGGGAAAACAATATGTTTAAAAGTAAAACGCAAGGAAGGAATTTTGGTGATTCTCACGTATAGTTGTAAATGGAAAGAAAAAAGTACCATTATGTAGTTCTGAGACCTTGGAATCATCTTCCTCCCTTTTGCCCTCCTACTCCGCTCATGCCCGAGTTGGTTCATTTCTTAATTTAAATTTGTAGAACTCCTTGTCATCAGACATGGTCCTGTACCTTTACTCCTCAAAAGCAACATTATAGGTTATCATTCCCCTTTTACCAATAAGAAGGCTGAGGCTTGGAAAAGTGGCTAATTGCTTAGAGGAGTAGTAAGTGTGAGGTTGAACCTGGGGCTGTGATTTTTAGCCTTCACAGACCTGAATTTTCTTGATCTTGTTTTACTTCCCATTTCAAGTTATTCATCCAAACCTGGACAGCTGCCTTCCTCCTGAGCACTTGTGAGCACCTGTTGAACCAACTTACACTTTGCCTTCAGGGATCTCCCCAACCACTCCTTTGAGTGCATGGTTCCTCTGTTCTAACAACCTTATTGACTCCCCGTGATCAACAGGGAGCACCTAGATTTATTAACCTAACGTAATTGAGCCCCAGTTCATCTCTTAGTTCTTGCTCTTTCTTTTCCTGCCTTTGCACTTTGGCTCTTTGCCCACCCCCCTGGAAACGCCCTCTGTGCCTTTCCACCTGTCCTGGGGCCAGCCTTTAGGTAGGGCCAACCCTTAGGACCTAGTTGACCTCCCACTACCTTTGAAGCTCTGCTGACTAACATCCCCCACTGACTTAACCTCTTTGTCTAGGATAGTTGTGCAATGTATTTGGCAATTCACCCAAAGAACCTTTTGCAGTTGGCAAAACATTAACTATCACCCTTGATCCATACATTTTTCACAACTTGGGTGAATACCTTGTCTCCCTAGCACCACTGTAAGACTGAGTTCTCACCCAATGCTCAATAAGTTCTTGATGAGGTGTTTCAATAAATTTTGTGGATTATCCCAGGGGCTATGTGTTATGGAGAAAAAATGACTGAGAATATCAGCACTGACGCAAAATGAAAGACCAATTACACACAACTCTTCCTCTCTTAGGTCTCCTTGTTCTGCCATGTCTTTGAACATCTACAGTGTTCTGTGTACATAGGGCAGAATGTTTGATGATCACTCTTGATTGGACATGAGTAGTCTTTGCCAGTGGAAGGTCCTCGTGCTTTGTTTGCATTTTAACCACATGTTCTGTTCTCTTTGTGGTAAAATAACACCAATTTACAGGAAACATTACCCAGAGTTCCTTTATTGTAATGATTTTTAATATTCACATCTAATTCTTATGCACATGTGTATAGCTATATGTGATTGCAAGTCCTTGTTTTGCATTTTGCTGTCAGAAATGTGCTTTGAGTCTTTGCACTTACCACAATACTTTGTAATACTCCTTTACTACCTGTAATTTGCTAACCCATTCCTATTTTGGTGGATAATTATGTAATTTCCAGTTTTGCTTTTTAGATAATGCTACGGAGAAGTTCTTTGCTCATATTTTCTTAGAATGTGTTCCCAGGACATAAACTTATTGGTAAAAGCAAAAGAAATTTTTTTCTTGTTACAGACAAGGAAGGGCACATAAAACACACATACACACACAATTTACTGAATAATTATAACGTGAACACCCAACTAACCACTGCCCAGGTCAAGAAAGAATATTTCTGGTTTTTCAGAAACCTCCTCTGTGTCCAAGAAGAAACATGTTGTGGCTTTTGCTTCATATTTATCATGTGGCTTCCAAATGGATTAAAGGGATTTATGTTGTCATCTTGCTGATTGGTGTGTGCATGTTTCAACACAACATCCATCACTTTTGAGCAATTATTTGTAAACATGCTTCCTAACTTAGTAAGTATAAAGAAGGTATCTCAAAGTTGCTTTAATTGACATGTCTTTAACATGAGAAGACAGATACTGTATATGTGCTCATTTATATTTCTTTTGAATTCTGTCTTCTTCACCTTTTACCCATTTATTTTCATTACATTTTTAAATACTATGGAAAACTTTGAGACAGAGTCTCAAATACAATTTCATTATTCGAGGCATCACTAATTTAAATATAATAATTCAACACAAGGCATGCATTGAAATTTTCTTTCATTACATAAAAAGGATTGGTGTCAAGCAAACTATCAACAATTCCTAGTTAAGTCCCAGTAATTAATGCGATATGTCGCAAATTATGCATTGCCTGTGAAAGTAGTCCTGGTAAGACCTAGCACTTCAGAAGAAGCTAATCAATAGCACTGGGCATATATAAAACTGTATCTTTATTTTAAACTTTTCCTGATGAAGATGTATCACAGGTGATCAATAATATTTAAAGGACAATCTGGAGAATCAAGAATTAAAAAGTTTATTTTTTTCAAAATTAACTGTTGAATCTTAAAATGAGGGATTCATCAAGAAGGTGACCAAATGAGACTCCGAGGACATAGTAATCCTAGTGTTTTATTTTTACTCATTAATGCAGAGTCAGGGAAGGGGTGTGTCAGGTGTGTTTATATGTCTGGCCTCTCTGAGTTCAGGGAGGAGATTTTCCATCAGTGAGGGTTTCACAGGAGAGCAAACATTCCTGAGTTTGTTAGTTCAGCAGATTTAGCCACGTAAGGCCACTCTGGAGCCAGTTGATCAGGCTTTGCGGACACAAAGCTGGAACTCTAAATGAGAGGGAATAAGTAAAGCAAACAAAAGCATGTTCAAAGGTTGTGTGTTAGCCTAGGCTAACACAAGTAAGCATTAGAAGAAATGACTAAGCATTAATTTCATTTCTTTTTTCCTCCCTCACAAGACTGTCTTGAGAACAGGAAATGTACCTTATTTTCTATACCCATGTCATCTAGAACTGGTACACAGTAATCTCAGAAGGAGGGGCCAGATGGATGTGTGGGTGAATGGACTGTGGATTAGTCTATATTGATTCCCATAATCCAATGTTCTCCAGGCATGGTTTCCTTCCAGCACATTGGCATCACTTGGGAATTTGGAAGGAATGCAAAATACTGAGCCCCACTACAGACCTTAACCAGTCAGAAACTCAGGCTAGAGTCTGGCAGGTGCTTGTGATGCCCACTCAGGTTGAGAACCACTACTATTATCTAACCCATTCTGCCATCTACTGGAACTTTTGGGAGTAGCACTTGGCTGTGAGTTGAGCTGAATTCAGTTGGTATTTGAATACATAGGGACTTCCTTACACTAAGGTTACGGCCACTCTGGATGCATTCTAAAACTGGAATTGCCTTCTACTTTATTCCCAGCTATCATAGGGCATGGCATGGCAAGACAGTCTGCATAAACTCATCCTTCTTGTTTTAGATTGTCTTAGGATTGTATTGCTACTTAGGGGGTCTTTATAGTCAAGGTAGGAACATGTAAGACACTGCTAGAATTTGAAGACAAATCATTAGCAACAAAATTCACAAAAGTAGCAGGTTGGTGGTGGTAGCATAGTTTTTTAATCTCTGAGTCCTCACCTAAAACCAACTAAAGAGCAAAACCAAAATAACCAGACAATACTGATAAAAGTAAGTGACAAGGTAACCCTATAAACCCCAAAATAAAACAAATGGGGAAAACCAAACACTTCCGCAAGAACAGCATTTCTGTAAGAAGAAAAGGAAAAAGGGAAGGAAGGAGCAGAGAGAATAGGTAATGGACCCGAGAACAGAAGAACTCAAAATAGTGATCACTGAAGAGTTGGGCAGCCAATTTAAAAATATCAACTGAAGCTGGGAGAGGTTCTGTCTCTTGCAAATGTGAGTGGGTGCAAGGGCCTAAACCTGAAAGGGCTGGAGCAGGGCAGCCCTGGTAAGCTCATGAGACTGACCTGCTGTCTTCTAGGACTGGGCTCCACACCAGGGAAAACTGGAACTAAAACAAAAATTGAGCAGGATAGAAATGAGAGGGAGGCGGGGGAGCAGAGACTGTCTCTTTCATGAGGATCTTTATAGTCCATATAGAAACATGTAAATCACTACCAGAATTTGAAGGCAAGGAAAGAGATGGACCAGATCTAACCAAGGATAAGAACCAGAGGCAAGAAGTCCCAGAAAGCAAGCTTCCTTATTTTTATTTTACTTTTTAATATATATTTATTGATTTCAGAGAGGAAGGGAGAGGGAGAGAGAGACAGAAACATCAATGATGAGAGGGAATCATCGATGGGCTGTCTTCTGCACGCCCCCCACTGGGGATCGAGCCTGCAACCCCTGGGCATGTGCCCTGACAAGGAATTGATTAGTGACCTCCTGGTTCATAGGTCGGCACTCAACCACTGAGCCACAGCATCTGGACAAGCTGCCTTATTTTTAAATGCCACACAAAAACAGCAAAGGAGGAGGCTCTGTGAAGGATGAAATCCTTCCTGAATGTAGCTTCATTCCAAAAGTCAGGAAAAATAATTTCACATAAAAATAAACAATAGAAAACTATCAAGTCCAAATTCCTTACAAAGTTAACACAGAAAGAGGGCTAAGAGAGAGCAAAATGATTGGTAGGCAGTGAAAGCAAACCAAGTTAAAACAACAATGAGATACCACTATACTCATGAGCCTTGCTATTATTAAAGAGATAAAGAAGTGATGGCAAGCTTGGAGAAATTGGAACCCTCAGACATTGCTGGTGGGAATATGAAATGGTACAGCTTCTATGGAAAATACTTTGATGAATGACCATATGGCCCAGCAATTTCACTCCTACATATAAAACCAAAAGAATTGAAAACAGACTCACAGATACTTGTATGTTCTTAGCAGCATTATTTACAAGGTAGAAACAACCAACTGTCCATCAACAGATGAATGTATAACAAAATGTGGTATATACATACATATGGTACAATATTATTCAGCCACAAAAACAAAGTTCTAATACGTACTACAACATGGATGAATCTCAACATATTAGGGAATAGAACTCAGACTCAAAGGACACATTGTATGATTCTACTTATATGAAATATCTAGAATAAGCAAATGTACAGAGACAGAAAGTAGATCAGAGGTTACCATGGCTGAGGGAGGAGATAAATGGGGATTTATTGCTTAGTGGATACAGAATTTCTGTTCAGGGCGATGAAAAATTTTGAAAATCGATAATGGTGATGATTGCACAACATTGCAAGGGTGATTAATGCCACTGAAGTGTACACTTTAAAATGATTTAAATGGCAAAATTTTATCTAGTTTATATTTTACCACATTAAAAAACTGTACAGAATAGTTAGCAGCACATATAATTGCAAAGCTGGCTTTAGAGTTAGCAATAAAGGTATTTATTTTATAAAATTATTTTTTAAAAATGCTTTATAAGCAGTGCTCTTGATAATATAAAAGATATATAGGAAATCACAGACATTGACAATCTTGACTTGAATAGTGATTTAGAAGAATTGAACTCAGAATGTACAAAAGTTTTAAGAGTATCTTAACTAATGTATTTTACTATTGGTAAGCAAATAAACAAATTTAGGTATATCCACACAATGGAATACTATTCAATAAAAAGGAAAAACTAAACATACAATAGCATGGATGAATTTCAAGATTATTCTGCCGAGTGAAGTAAGTCATACATAAAAGAATGCAAACTATATGACTATTTATGCCTACTTCTCTTTGTAAAACTAACCTCTAGTGGCAGCAGATCAGTGGCTGTCTGGGGATGGAGGTGGAGGGAAGGATGAATTATAAGAACTAGAAGGAACCTTTGGTAATGAAGATGTTCATTATCTTGATTATAGTGATGGCTTCACAGACATATACATATGTCAAAACTCATCAAATTGGACATTTTCAATATGGGCAACTTATTTTGTGTTACATGATACATCATTACAGTTATAAACAGTGCTTTCTTGTTTTTGGTTTAATTTTCAAATTTATATTTTCCTAAGTTCACTTCCCATTAGTGGCCAGTCTATCCCAATTGTTTTGTTTCCTATTATAGACATTTGTTCTCCTGTTATGTGGTTGTGCTCCTCAGGTGGCTAATTAGTTTGGTCTGTGAGCTCACACCCCCCTGGGCAGGCAATGGGCTCCTCTGTAGAGCAGTGTTTGGGGGAAGGGCTGAGGACCAGGCTGTAGTCTATGTCCTTCTCGCAGAGTTTAAGGAGAGAGGAGGGGATAAGCCCCCAGTCACAAAACCCCAGGACCCACACAATCGCTCCTGATCCCTCTGGTTTAATCCCATCTTTTCTGGTGGGATTGATCCTCGGCTCAGGGACTGTCCTTAAATTCACAGTAAGCAGCAGCCCTGGAAGGAGGCAATCTCTCTGGGGCATAATCTCTAGCTTCATTTTACTTTTCTTCTCACAGGGGCTTTTTGCTTGCCAATACGTGGCTTGCTTGTGATGCTGGTCTCTGAAGGGAAGGGGCAGGCAGTATTTATCCCCAGACAGCAATGGGTGAGGCAATGACAAACTTTCCAGGCTTTTCCTGCTCCCTCCATTGGCCTTTCCCCTGGCTGTAGGCACCCCCTTCCTGCTCCCACGTACACCCACCGGCCCAGACAGACGTCTCTCCAGAGCTGCTCCTTATATTTTGGTTTGCAAGTTCTAAAGCTCCATCCTACCATTTCACTTCATTCCCCAGAATGAATTTTGAGAGAGAGAGAAAACACCCATTGTTAGTTTATCTTATTAGGGACCCCATTATTTATTTTTAGCTTACTATAAACCATTTACTATTATTGGATTAGTCTAGATCTGAAAATCAGGTTCTGAACATTGTAAGAAAACACGAAAGACAATGAGAACTACACAAAAGTGGAAAATAGTTTGCTGATTCAAGAGCCAGAAAAATAACTTTTGAAACACATTTTGACTAATACTTCAGGACTAAATTCATTGGAGTTAGCGTTTAGTGAATGTGAGTGGCTGGCATTACCCTGTTCTGAGTGGTGGGAAAAGTGAACTCTAAAGAATTCTAAATAAGTTAAAATGTGATCTCAAACTAGAGCATGTTGCATTCAGCCCATGCCACTGCCTCCAGGGTGTATTCTGAGTGTACCAAGATTTTTCCTGCTTTGAGATCTTTGTACCGACATCTATTATTTCCAACAATTCAGTGGGTTGACTGGGTCGGTGGGGCTCCCCCGGGCTTGCTTGGGCTGCTGCAGTCGCTGGTGGCTGGTCTGCTGATGCATGGTCGTAGATGGCCTCCCTCACCCACATGTCTGAGCAGGGGCAGCTGGGTCTCTCCGCGTGGTCTTTCAACCTGGGCTTCTTGATGACAGAGACCTTCCAAGAGGCCAAAGGTATAAGCAGCAAGGCTTTAAGGTCCAGGCTCCAGAACTTCACAGGTTGCTTCCGCCAGGTTCTCTTGGTAAAGCGAGTCAGGAGGCCAACAGAGAATCAAGGGGCAGGGAAATAAAGTTCACCTGCAAAATATTATAATCTGTTTCCTCATCTGCACATTGCTCCAAAGCAACTTTCCTTATTTGTAAACAACAGAATTATAGGAATTCTCCACCAGGGCCCAGCCCAGGGCCTGGCACCTGGCAGGCTCTCACTATTGGTCCAGTGAATGAATGAATGTCATCACTTATTCATTCCATTCCTGTCAACAGTGTAGTACTGCTTCTCTAGACACATTGGCTTATACTGCTCCCTAGTGGAATGCGACGATTGATAAATGCAACCTGGGGCCTGGGGATAGTTCCTTTCTTGGAAGATTGAACTGTAGGATTCCAGGTGACAAATTAAGGCAGTGGTTCCTAAACTTTAGCATATATGTAAAGTATGTGGGGATCTTATTAAGAACAGAAGATTCCTGAACACCATCGCAGTAACTTCAGTAAGTCTGGATGGTCCAAATGTATTGAGTCTAGGTCTTTATTTAGGTTTTGTGATGAGTGGGTATTAGAGGGTGAAGTTGCTGTGCAGGGAACAGGACCCTAGGCTTAAGGGCAGAGAGACATGTATTGGAAAACATCTCAGCCACTTAGTATCTGTGTAACCTTGGGAAATGCACTTAACCTCTCTGATTCTCAGTTCTCTCCTCTGTAAAACGAGGTTAATGATAGCTCTCTCACAGAGTTGTAAGATTGGAAATAGTGCCTAGTTCCAGTGCATAACAGTTAGATTCTAACTCAATTAAGTGGGGGTTAATACTATTGGTATAAGACGACAGATGAAAAGGTCTGTGAAAATGTAGAGTATAAAATAGATGTTCAACAACCATTAGGAGCATTTAAATACTGCAAGCACCAAAAAAAAAAAAAAAAAAAAAAAAAATCATGTCTGCTCACAATTGATGACCAGGATATAGTGCCTCGAAAATGTCACATAGCAGGTGCTCAATAAATGTTTATTTGGTTTTTTTAGTGAACGAATGAAGTTTTCATAGCCTATCTCTATCAGGATGAATGTTTGTATTCCTAGTGTGCATTTCCTTATCGGCACTGGTTGTTTCAGAAGTTTGGTGTGTGTGTGTGTGTGTGTGTGTGTGTTATTTTAAGGCCTCCAGAGACTTCCAGGCACATTTTGTTTTGCATCCGCCTCAACACCAGTAAGTTGCCAGGGGCCAAGTTGTTTTTAGGAACCTTCTTTCTAGTGTGGCACCTTGAAAAGAATACCAGCCCTACATAATCAGTGGACACGGGAAACTGGGGGTTAGGGAGGAGGGGGGGGAAGGGCAAGGGGAAAAAATGGAGATCTATCTATCATCTGTTGTAATACTTATCTATCACTTGTTGTAATATTTTAAGCAATGAAATAAAAAAATAATAAAAAAAAAAGAAAAAATAGAATACCAGCCCTACAGACAGAAGACCCATTCAAGTCTCAGTTCTGACCAGTAGTTCTGACTAATGGTGTTCCTTTAGGCAACTCACCCTCTCTGAACCTTACTTTCCCATTTGGAATATAAGGGAGTGTTTGCGGAGAATCCATTTTGCCTTAATGTGATAGGACTCTGTAAGTCAAATTTCTAAGTTTTAAATAATCTCTTTATTATAAAAGTAATACATGTTCATGGCAAAAATTTTGAAAAATGCTAAAAATAATAAATAAGGAAATAAAAACCACTCCTAAAACTACTCACCCCCAAGAACCACTGTTAACATTTTGGTGAATATTCAAGTCCTTTTTATATCTCTGAATAATAAGCAATAAATTGGAATCAGAATGTATATACTGCTTTGCAATGTGCTTTTCTCACTTAGTATATTATCAGAATTCTTATATAATTAATATTCTTCCAAAGCATGATTCTCATGGATGTGTAGCAGTAGTCTATCATATGGATGGATGGGTTACAATTCATTTAAACAATTCCCTGTTGTTGGATGTTTAGGTTGCTTCCACTTTTTTACTGTTACAGATAAGGCTTTGTTGGCTAGCAAATCTGTACTCACATCTCTGAATTGCCCCCATGGGATAAATTTGTAAAGCTTTTGAGATCTACTACCAAACTGCCCTCCAGAAAAGTTGTACAAATGGACATCCTCATTAGTAACATTTGAAAATGACCATTTCTCCACTACCTCCTGTTAGCTACTGTGGTTTAATGTCACAGATAAAAAAACAGTACATCATTGTTTTAATCTAATGTAATTTTCATACTGGTTAGGCTCTGGTAGCAGATAAAATTGCATACACATATTTTTACATATTTGTAAAAATGTACATATTAAATGTGGGAGGGGCTATAGAGAAATGTCAGTTGTTTAATGGGACTGTGATAAAATTCTGTTATTACACATTTTCTTAAATTAAAAAACAATCTTTGTAGCCCATGGCTGCCTGTTCCCCCAATTCCCTCCTCTTCCTCTTCCTGGACGGAGTGGAGACCACATTGCCTTGCCTTCCTTGCAGCAGCATTTGGCCATGTGGTTAGGGGTGGACTAATAGGGTATAAAAGGAAGTGATGTACACATTTTCTGGGTCATCTCTAACTAAATTCTTCATGTTGGATGTTGGCTCTTTTCTCTTCCCCAGAAGTAGCAACCCAACTTTAATTAAGCAAATGAGGACAATCCAGGTGATGGCAGAGCAGCAGAGAGCCTGGTTCCTGTTCATAGCAGTCACTTCACCAACCTGGTCTGGCTGTTCTGTTTTTAAAGAGGGAAATTAATTGATGAGGATGATGTTTGGCCCATTATATTTTTAGAGTCTTTTTGTGACAGCAGCTTAGCTGTGACCCAACAACTACAACCTCATACTTCTCTGTAAGATTGGGGACACATTGATACCATTTCACACTTCATGGGCCTGGTTAGGCTCTGGGGGCATAGCACTTGGGAGTCACTGTGCTCTTCACAGAACAGCATAGAATACTGGCCTTTGTTATTCCTTCCTGTAAGTGTTGATTTAACAAAAATTATACATTTTAACTTTAGGATATTTGGAAATAATACATATAATCTAAATTATTATTTATTATGACTTATATTCTATTTATTATATGTTTTATACGATATAGGTATAATGTCATCTAAGTGTATTGATAGAACCCAACACAAGAATCTCAATTACAGGCATACGACCAACATCCTTGGGGCTGAATGTCCCATTAATATTTGAAGGTTGCATGTTCATCATTGGTTTGTTGGGTTTTTTAAAAATATATTTTATTGATTTTTTACAGAGAGGAAGGGAGAGGGATAGAGAGTTAGAAACATCGAGGAGAGAGAAACATCAATCACTTGCCTCCTGCACACCCTCTACTGGGAATGTGCCTGCAACCAAGGTACATTCCCTTGAACAGAATCGAACCCGGGACCCTTCAGTCTGCAGGCCGACACTCTATCCACTGAGCCAAATCGGTTAGGGCTCTTTATTGATTTTGCTGCACTGTGCATTTTGAATGACAATGGTTGTAGTAGAACAATAGAAAGCATATATTGAAAGAAAAAAGTTTCATATGATTGGTTCAATTGACTGCATTCACATTGCTTCCCTACTCTGGGAAGTACAGTATCAGGCAGTTCTCGAAGAAGTCAGCCTTCGTCCAAGATGCTGTATGCTGGCAAGAGACTTGAGCAAGGCACACAGGCAAGTGCAGAGGGTACCCATCCCACAGGTTACCCATTACCTTCATGAATGACTGGATCCATGGCCTCATGATGACCGTGGTCCATGATTCTCATCACGGTTACATAGCCCAGCTGTGACCCAACCTCTGAGCACCTAAGGAGTTGCAATGAGACTGCTGCTCCTCCTTGTCACTTGGGAGGAGAGCCCTCTCTCCTCTTCTGAGTGGGTCCTCACATAGCACGCTCAGCAGTACAGTCTGGCAGTGATCCCCAGCCCGCCCCTTACAGGGAGCCCAGCTTCTGTTGATCACGGTGACATGGCAGAGATGGGATACTTGAGGACTGGGGTTCTGGGTGTGCTTTCCCCCTCCACATCTTACTGTTGTGAGGACCAGTGTGGGTGAGTGATGCCAATTTCCATTTTGTTGTTGGTGTTTTTTGTTATTTTGTCATTTAAAACCATCATTAGCAATTCACTTGATGCTGCATTGCCTTCATAATTATTATTTGTCCTGACATTATTTCATCACATAATAGAATTTATCTAACTAGCTCCTGATTTAGTTGTTCCAATTTTGTGTTGTAAAAATTGTTGTAATTAATATCTTTGTCGATATAACTTTTTCCATTGGATGGATAATTTCCTCAGGAAACGGGGTAAGTTTTGACTATATATTATGGAAGACTAGAAGGATATTGTGGCAAACTTTTTTGTGTTAGCATTTTACATGAGCAAAAAATGGAAAAGAGCAGAAATATCCTTCAGTACTTAAATAAACTATGGTCTATCCGATCAATGGAATACAATGCAACCATTACAAAGAATGAGGATTATTCATAGTAGCCCAAAAGTAGAAATAATCCAAATGTCCATCAACCAATGAATAGATAAGCAAAATATGGTATAATATTCATGCAATGGAGTATTATTTAATCATAAAAAGAATGACGTTCTAATCCATGCTACAACATAGATGAACCTTGTAAACATTATGCTAAGTGGAAGAAGTCAGACCCGGAAAGCTTCATAAAATATCATTCCATTTTTATGAAATGTCTAGAATAGGCAAATCCATAGAGACAGAAAATAGGTAGTACTGGGGGTTGGTGGGAGGGAGGAATGCGAAATGATTGCTAATGTCTATGAGGTTTCTTTTTGGGGTAATAAAATTGCTCTGGTACTAGCTAGTAGTGAATATACAAAAAAGAACACCATTGAATGGTACACTTTAGGGTATATGAATAAAAAAAAGGAATGAGGAATCTATATTGACATGATTGGACATTCATTGAAAAACAGCAAAGTGCAGAGCAATATCTAAAATATACCATTTTGGTGAAAGTGTTTTTTTCTATTTTTGGTGGTTGAGATTGTGAGGCCTCCCCAGGAATACACTGGGCCCACCCTCACTCTGCCCTTTTGGCTGGACAGCAGAGAACACCTACAGTGCTGAGCACTGAGATCATGTACAGTGACTTCTATGTAATGTAGTTTCAGACGCAAAACTGAGAGATAAGAGAGACAAGTGGCTTGCCAAGGTTATTCAGCCAGGAAAGTCAACACCAAGTCTACCTAACTCCAGGGAAGATGAGTCAGAGGCCTGGGCACCTGGAGGCTCATCCTCAGCTTCATTTGTTCCCTGTGGACTGGCAGGCTAGGAGTGTGGAGGCAGCTTCACCTCAGTGAGCATAGCTTACAAGAATGCTGATGTATGCTTTATGCTGAGAGGCCCTTTACAGTCCGTTACTTGAGGACACAAGGATGGGAATTTCAGAGTGTCATCTAACTAAGGGCCAATTAGTCCCTGAGGGTATGATGAGAATATTCCACTAGTTCCTACTCATGCTGCTTGACCATTCCACATTTCACAAAGCTGCCCTTGCTGTTGTTTTTAACTAGAAAACACTTTCTGCCTATCAGCCACCCAACAAACTCATATTCCCCTGTCAAAACCCAGCTCATATGTGCCTTCTGTTGTTTTCTTCTTAACAACACCATTTCTAAATGGCCCTACTCGCATCCTTATAATAATACTAGTGATATTAATACTAGTAATTATCATTTAGTGAGCACCCACTATGTGCTAGGCAATTTTAAGTATTGATATATTTATTCCTTTTCATTCTCATGGGAATTATGCAATAAACGTATAATTATTTACATTTATTACAGATGAAGAAACCCCCTAGCGAGGTTAGGAAATTTGCCTCAAGTCGCACAACCAGGATGTGAAGCAACAGCTCTTCTGACTCCAAAGTCCAGACTTTCCCCCTTGCACCACATTCCTCTCCTGCACCAGTCACCTTGAGAGCAGATGCTGCCGTTCACTGTCTTCCCCGTTGCCCTAGGCAGGTAGGTGATGGCTCTGATTTCAGGACTACGACCCTCTACCCAGGAGAGGTTCTGTTCCCCGGAGCCTGATCCTAAAAGTTCAGCAGGAGTGGATTGTTCCATTTGCAGGGACCCAGCCTGGAAAGTAAAAGCAGCATGTTTGTCCTCTCCCTGCTGAAGAGGCAGGCCTGCTCTCTGTTCTAGAAGTCGATACAGGGGCAGGCTGTGCCTCCTTGAGGACTTGCAGATGTTTCCTGAGGCCATGAGAGCATTTCTGCTTCTTGCCAGTTCATGTGAGCTGCCGGGAAAGCCGGCTTCGTGGCCCTGCTCTTGTAAATGTCAACAAGCGATTCTAGCCAGCAATCTGGAAATTACCCTGAAATATGAAGGCCAGTAGAGGCCCACAGAGGATGGAGGCCCCATCGCCAGTTTGTTGGATTCTTGCCAAAGCCCAGCAGAGGTTTCACTATAGAGGCAGCAAGACCTGGTGGTTGAGACATGCAGCTTTGTGGTCAGTTTTAGCTTTGAAAACCACCTTTGCTGCCTGTGACCGTGAGGCACATTTCTCCATCTTCCTAAACCTGAATTACTTCATTTTTTACCAGGGAGTAATTGTCTCCTTTTCAGTGTTCTAGATAAAAAAGATATAATAATGCATACAAAAGCCTGACCACCAAGCCTAGCACAGTCCCCACATACAACAGTGACACCAATGATGATGATAACAACAATAATTATTAAACTATCCCTAGCAGATTTTTGTTTGCCGCTAAGACCCCTGACATATAGTTAATGCCATTGGTTGGGGGAACAGAGCAGTTTCTAGAAAGACAGGTTTCCCCTGGTCCAGGATGGATGGTTTCCCCTGGTCCAGGACAAGTGCTGTTTGAGAAAGTGACCCCTTGCACCACTTTTCTGCCCTTGACCCTGGGGCATGCCATCCTTTGGATGTGCACATGTGCTGTTCTCCTCTGGGTGTCAATTCCTGGAGTAACCTTGAGAACAGTGAGGCCTGGTCCAGACACTGCCCACTCTTCGCAAATCCAGGTAACACATAATCATTTCTCTGTCCCAACCACCAACACAGGATTGTGTTGTTATTATTTTTTTAATTTTTATTGATTTCAGAGAAGAAGGGAGAGGGAGAGAGAAATAGAAACATCAATGATGAGATAGAATAGTTGATCATCATCTCCTGCATGCCCCCCACTGGGGATTGAGTCTGCAACCTCTGGGCATGTGCCCTGACTGGGAATCAAATTGTGACCTCTGGTTCACAGGTCAAGGCTCAACCACTGAGCTATGCCATCTGGGCAGGATTATGTTGTTTATTGAAGAAAGTGCACAATTGGATATTGAACAATATTTAAAAGTTAGAGAGCATTTCACAAGGGTGATTTTATTTATATTATCTGGGCACACAAATATCC
>PVJC01032317.1:0-20009 GCA_004026665.1 Murina feae
GGATCTAATTATTATGGGCAGAGACCATGGCAAACGTTATTTTGGAAAAGAGCCTGATATCATTATTCAACCCTACCCTAAAGGACAAATTGACTGGCTTATGCAGACCACTGACTTTTGGCCAATTGCCCTTGCTTCTTATACAGGCTCAATAGACAACCATTATCCCCCAGACAAGCTTATCGATTTCGCCAACAGGCATGACTTCATTTTTCCTAAGGTTACCTCAACCCAGCCTTTAGTTAAAGCCTTATCAGTTTTCACAGATGGTTCCTCCACAGGGGTAGCTGCTTATGTTTGGGATACTAATACTGTCCAGTTTCAAACTAATTGTTCTTCTGCTCAAATAACAGAGCTGCATGCTGTCACTGCAGTTTTTTCTGCCTTTCCTGAACAATCCTTTAATCTTTATACAGACAGCGCCTATATTGCCCAGTCAGTACCTCTGTTAGAAACATGCGGGCAAATAAAAAATGTTTCCCAAGCAGGTAATCTTTTTACCCAGTTACAAGACTTAATTAGAAAAGATCTCAACCTGTTTTTATTGGACATCTTCGTGCCCATTCTAATCTACCTGGGCCACTTACAGAGGGCAACAACTTAGCAGACCTAGCCACGCGCCCTCAAGTCTACACCTATTTATTAGATCTTGCTAAACGTACTCAGATCGATCAGGCACAAAAGACTCACCAATTACATCACCTTAATGCTCACACACTTCGGCTCGTATATAAAATTACTAGAGAACAAGCTAGACAAATTGTTAAAACCTGCCCTACTTGCACCCTTCATCTTCCTACACCTCATTTAGGAGTCAATCCTCGTGGCTTAATTCCAAATGCCTTATGGCAAATGGACGTCACACACTATCCCGAGTTTGGGAACCTTAAATATATACATGTCAGCATTGATACAGTGGATTTGTTTTTGCCACCCTACAAACTGGAGAGGCTACAAAAAATGTAATTGCCCATCTTCTAACCACCTTCTCAGTTCTTGGATGTCCTCAACAAATTAAAACTGACAATGGCCCAGGCTATACCAGTTCCAGCTTTGCTAAATTTTGTAAACAATTAAATATAACTCATATAACAGGCATCTCATATAACCTACAAGGTCAAGGCATCATAGAAAGAGCTAACCTCACTCTTAGAGTTACTTTAGATAAAATAAAAAAGGGGGAATGGTACCCCATTAGGGGGTCACCTAGAAATCTAATATCACATGCACTATTCTTAATTTTTTAAATTTGGATACTAATGGAGAATCGGCAGCCACTCGTTTTTGGCAATCAGAAATGAAGAAGCATTTTGCCTTAGTCAAATGGAAAGACCCTCTAAACAATTCATGGCATGGACCAGACCCCGTGCTCATCTGAGGCCGGGGGTCGGTGTGTATTTATTCCGAAGAAATGAGGTCGGCCAGGTGGCTCCCAGAACGCCTGGTAAAACAAATTGATAAACACATCGACAATAACGATGACCTAATAAGTTCCAGGGAAGAAAATTCTCCCTGAGACAGTGATTTCTTTTACAGATTAAGAAGACAATGTTACAAATCTTACTACAAGGAATACTCTGGAACCTGATACTTACAGCAGAAGGTGGTTTTCAACCTCCGCCCAACGCACAGGAGCTAATCAGGTTATTGTATGGAAACCCCTGTGACTGCAAAGGGGGTACGACTGGGAAAACTCCCCAGACCCATCTACTGATTGCGGTAGCAAAACAGCTTTTTTGATGAATAATCCCCAGGTGGGAGGGGGATATAAACCATCCTGGAAGTGTGTTGGCAAGCCCACAACCATACCTACTGTCAATGGCAAACCAGGGCCATGCCCTAGTAACTGCAAATTAGCCACGCAGATGCACTCTTCCTGCTATACTTCAGCCCAACTCTGTACACATAGTGATGGCCAGACATATTTAACAGCCACCTTGCAAAGGATATACAGTGGTTCTACTGGAGGTGATTGGGACCACACCTCCCCCCTTGGGCCCGTTCATTATGCCCAAGCCTCCTGCCACGGTAACCTCGGCGGGAGTGACTGCTGGCCACTGCTAGCCCCAATTCACATATCTGATGGTGGCGGGCCCACAGATAGGGTTAGGGAAGCCACGGTTCAGAAGAAAATTGAGGATTTTATCAATAATCTGTATCCTCCTCTCCATTACCATCCTTTAGCTCTTCCCAAGCCCCGGGACATAGACCTAGACACTCAGACCTCTAATATTCTAGAAGCCACACATAGGGCGCTTAATGCTTCCAACCCGGTACTTGCTGGGGACTGTTGGTTATGCATGACTCTTGGAACGCCACTACCCCTTGCTATTCCAGCAAATGCCTCCTCTGTACAGGAAGGAGGAAATTGCAGTATTAACTTACCTTTTAGAATACAACCCATAGGATTTAATGCCTCCCTATGTTATCAAGGACCATTCCAAAACAATAGCTACGACTTAGATGTAGGATTCATCACTTTCTCCTTTTGCTCTCAAGTGGTCAACTATTCTGCCCCTCTTTGTCCCGCTCCTGGACAGGTGTTTGTCTGTGGAGGGAGCTTGGCCTTCACGGCCTTACCTACCAACTGGACAGGATTATGCATACAGGCAATTGTTCTCCCTGACATTAATATTACCCCGGGAGACGAGCCTGTCCCTTTGCCCAGTCTGGATTATATCGCAGGACGCAGTAAAAGGGCTGTTCAGCTCATTCCCCTACTTGTGGGCTTAGGGGTTTCTAGTGCCGTAGCCACTGGCACGGCGGGGCGGGGAGTGTCGACACACTCCTATACTAAGTTATCTAATCAATCAATAAATGATGTCCAAGCTCTTTCTGGTACTATTAATGATGTTCAGGACCAAATTGATTCCCTAGCTGAAGTTGTCTTACAAAACAGAAGAGGGTTAGACCTACTCACTGCAGAACAGAGGGATATGCTTAGCCCTACAGGAACGATGCTGTTTCTACGCCAACAAATCCGGGATCGTTCGAGACAAAATTAAGAAGCTACAAGGAGATTTGGTGAAGCGGCGAAGAGAACTATTTGACAACCCTCTCTAGAGCGGACTAAATGGATTCCTCCCCTGTCTCCTCCCTTTGTTAGGCTCTCTGCTCGGCTTGTTAATCTTAGTATCAATAGGGCCCTTTTTGTTCAACAAACTCATGGCGTTTATTAAGCAACAAACAGAAGCCATTAAAATGCAGCCCATATAGGTCCATTACCACCGACTTGAAATGGCCGATAGGGATGCGCACATAGAGGCCTACTCGGACGCCATCCGCACATAAGGCTCCTATCCTTGGAGAGCTGGGTTGGATAGCCAGAGACGGGCAACTGCCCTGAGCTCAAATGGCCCTCTACACACCACTTAAGACAGGAGCTGGACCAAAGCTGTCCAGTCATCCAATGACGGGTAAGGTGTGCACAAACCAGGTATACACGATCTCCTGACCTAAGACAGGCACAACTCCCTCAAGGAGCGTTCCCTGGCCTAATATAATAAAAAGGGGGACCTGTGGGAAGCTGAAGCTGCATTCTGAGCCATGCAGTTGTCTTTGTTACAGTTATTGCTCAAATTCTACCTCCTGGAACATCTGGAGCCGATCAGAGCTCAGTTGAGTAAACAGGATGCCTCCCTTTGTCTGCTCTCCCTTTGACTGATCATTTCCTTGACATTTATGGTTTGAACTGCATATCTAACTGCTGACGTCCTTAGAAGAACTTCCTCTTTCTCCGTACTATATCTACTCCCTTGTATCTTACAATAAACGAGACTTGATCAGAAACCTGTCTTGTCTCCGTCTCTCGTGTCTCTTGTCCCATCATTCTCACTCCCCACCCCCTCTAGGGTCTCCGTTGACTTACCCGCGAGTCGGGACAGACTACCTCCACCTCTATAGCTCCTATCTCTCCCGCCAACATATCACTACTCTTCAATTACTTCGAGAAAGGATACCAAGTCTCAAAAGAGGTTCAATAGTCAGCCTCTCAGGTCACTTACTTGGGTCTCACCATAACTCCCCAACATAGTGCTGTCACCCTAGATAGAAAGGAACTTGCTGCCTCCCTTTCTCTTCCCTCCTCAAATTAAGACCTCTCCTTAGGACTTGCAGGGTACTTCCATATTTGGATCCCCAATTTCAGTGTCCTCACTTGTTCACTTCTTATATCGGGCACCAAGAGGGCCATTGACAGAACCTTTAGATCCCACCACTAATAGCCCATATATATATTTTTAAATATATTTTACTGATTTTTTTTATAGAGAGGAAGGGAGAGGGATAGAGAGTTAGAAACATTGATGAGAGAGAAACATCAATCAACTGCCTCCTGTACACCCCCTACTGGGGATGTGCCCGCAACCAAGGTACATGCCCTTGACTGGAATCGAACCTGGGACCCTTCAGTCTGCAGGCAAATGCTCTATCCACTGAGCCAAACTGGTTAGGGCAATAGCCCATATTTCAAAAGACTTCAACAACTCTCATTTCGGCTCCTGCTCTCTCTCAGACCTCTCCAAACCTTCCAACTAATGAAAGCTAAATACCAAACACTCTTACCCATTCCTGACATTCATGCAGAGAAATTCTTGACTTCAAAAACCCCCACTTCTCAAATATGGATCAGCTTTATCTAATACTAATTATACTTGGTTTATTGATGGTAGCGCCTGTCCAATGCTGTAGTATCACTTGATGGAGTTGTCGAGTCAGTCTCTTCCTCAAGCAACTCCTTCCCAAAAGACAGAACTGATTGCCCTAACTCTGGCCATGGATAAGACTGTCAATATATACACTGATTACAAATAGGCCTTTCACATCATACACTCCCATGTCTCAAATCTGGGAAGAAAGGGGATTCTTTTTTAAAAATAATATGTTTTTACAGAGAGGAAGGGAGAAGGATTGTTAGAAACAACCGGATCAGCTGCCTTTTGCACGCCCCCTACTGGGGGTTGAGCTCACAACCAAGGTATCAAACCCCCTTCAGTCTATCCGCTAAGCCAAACCAGTTAGGGTGGGATTTTTTTTTTTTTTTAATCACCTGAGGATATTTTTCCATTGATTTATTTTTAGAGAGGGGAAGACAAATATCAATGTGAGACACATTGATTGGTTGCCTCCTGCACATGCCTGGAGTGGGGCCTGGGCCAGGGTGGAGCCTGCAACCAAGGTACATGCCCTTGACCAGAATTGAACTCAGGACCCTCCTTAGGTGCATAGGCTGATGCTCTATCCACTGAGCGAAGTTGGCTAAGGCAGAAAGGAGATTCTTAATCGCCACCGGCTCCCCCATAACCAATGACTCCTTAATTCTCAGTCTCCTGCAGGCAGCACACCTTCCTAAGGCAGCAGCAGCCATACACTGGGCAATGATCCCATAATACAGGGCAATAATGGCGGACCAGGAAGAACAGTGGCCCAAAGAAAACCCTTCACTCAGCTCCTAGTTATTTATAACCACGATATACACCTGAGGAACTTTGAGTTCCTCCTTGTTCTCGAAGCCACCCAGGAAAACCCCTGGATAAGACTTGAGGGCAAATATGTCCCCTCAGACACAAGCCCACCATATATTATGGGCCATTCATGACTCCTGACATGTAGCATACAGACCACTTGTACAGCTTTTAAGACCTCTTATTACATGTCCTAACCTAGCTTCCTTATTACAAGATATCACCAAAACTTGCTCTGTCGGTTGTACAGAATCTCCACAAGGACACATTAGATCTCCTTCTCACTCGTCAGGCCAGGGGCCAGGTTCCTGGACCAGACAGGCAAAATGATTTCACTCATATTCCCCCTATTAAAGGAAGAAAATATCGTCTGCCCCTGGAAGATAATCTCAGGCTGGGTAGAGGCATTCCCTACCACATCTGAAAAGTCATCTGAGGTCTCACAGGCCCTCAGAAACATATCATTCCTTGACTTGGACTGCCCACCTCAGTACAGTCAGACAATGGACCTGCCTTTATAGCCCAAATAACCCAAAAAATCACTTATACTCTGAATATCTAGTGGAATTTACATACCCCTTACCGAATCCAATCTTCGGACAAAGTAAAAAAGGCCAACTCCCTAATTAAATTCCATTTAAGTTGAAACTAAGGAACCTTGAACCTCCCTCTTACCCCTCACCCTCACGTGCATCCGAACAACTCCACTGGCCCCATCCTTTCTCAGCCCCTTCAAACTCGTGGGGAAAGCCCTACTATGAAATTTACCTTCCAAGGAAACCCCTTTAGGAGATTATATACCTACTAGAGGCCCCATGCATGAAATTTGTGCAAGGGGCTCAGCCCTTGCAGTCCTGGCTTGTTCCAGAAGGTTGTTCAACTGTCCAGTCTAATTAGCATATTATGGTTTTATTATAGACTAAAGACCCAGTGCACAAAATTTGTGCATGGGACAGAGGTTCCTCAGCCTGGCCTGCTCCCTCTCATAATATGGGACCACTTTCTCCTAACCACTTGCCTGCTTGATTGCCCCTAACTACTCTACCTGCCTGCCTGATTGCCCCTAACTGTCCCCCTGCTGGCCTGGTTGCCCCCTAACTGCCCCCCTGCTGGCCTGGTCCCTTAACTGCTCCCCTCCCAGCCTGGTCACCTCTTAACTGCTCTCCTGCCAGCCTGATTGCCCCTAACTGTCTCTGCCTTGGCCCCCGCCACCCGTGGCTTTGTCGGGAAGGAAGTTGTACATCCAGAAGGTGTCTGGTCTACCTGGTCTAATTAGCATATTACCCTTTTATTAATATAGATTTATTAGTATAGATTCTAAACCTCGTCATGCAACTAATGAGTGCATGCAGACTAGATTCTTCCACAACCCTTGATGCGAGAGATCCCCGCCACTCCTCTACAGCCGGGGGACTGGGTCCTACTGAAGGAAATTCATCCATCAAATAACTTAATAGCCCCGATGGCAAGGCCTATTTCAGGTACTTCTAACCACTCCTATAGCCACTAAACTGCGTGGCCACCCCACAGGGTTCCACTTTTCTATGTTAAAACAGGTCCCCGGAACACCATCACCACAGAATCCCCTGACATTGAAATCCCCAAGATACCAAGTCGGACCCACGAAACTTCAACTCACTTGCATTCCAGAGGAAGGAGACATGAGTGAGCACCCCTGCACATGTCCCCTCTGTACAACCCTCGATACTTCTGAGCCCCCCGAAAGCCTGCCACCTCTTCCCCAACAAATCCTCTCAGCATGGCCCCTCTCCTCCTTCATGTCTGGATTCGAACCTATGGGACAAAACCTCTCCCTACTGGATCCAGAAAACATCCTCATATTCCCTTGGGGGAACCCAAGCCCTGGGAACTGGGACCAGCTCTCCTCCTCTTCCTCTGCCAACCCCGTTCTCCCACTCCCCTGAAAACCTCTCTTACCTCAGTTCTCTTAACTGCACCCATTCTTTTCTAAACAAACCAAACCCAGCACTCGCTCAAGACTGTTGGCTTTGCCTGTCCTTTTCGTCTGCCTATAAGGCTATCCCGGTACCACTCCTCCAGTGGAATCAGGCAAAGGCCACTTTCACCTATGAAAAGGAAAAAGGAGCCATTTTTCTAGATAAAGCAAATACTCTCCTAGGCAGCTATTCGACCACTCAGGCCAATCAGGCTTCTCTTCTGCACTTACATTCAAACCCTTGCCACTGTGGCTCCCACCTCCACACTTGTCACAGGCCCTGTCACCCTACACACCCCGCTAATTGCCCAAGTCCCTTATATTTTACAAGATCACAGGGCAATATATCAATAGGCCATCTTCCATCCTCACCTTGCAACGCCACAGTTACTCTAGTGAGCGGGAATTGGGGAGCATCTGGGGGCGGAGGAGGGGGAGGATGGGCTAGCAATCTGAATCTGTGCCAGTAACCAATATCCAAATGCACATTTTTGTTAGCCTATAATTAAGTCACTGCCCCTTCCTTAGGCAATAATCTGTTTTCCTAAATATTCCCAGTTTATAAAGGCCATAAACCAAGAATTTAACAGTTTAGCTAGAGGGGAGGTCACTGGCAGCACCCAGGCCAGGCCTTTGGGTGTAATTTCACTTCCCCCATCCCAACCCACAGAGGGACTGCAAAGCCCCCCAAAAGTCCGCATTCGGTACTTGGGCTTTGCAGAATGACCCCCCTGAGTCACCATACTTGTACATCTACACAAGTAAAGAGTTTTTCCTGAATCTTCTGAGTGCCAGTTGTGTATTTTTCAGTCACCTGGTAAATTCTGAAACTCCAGAACTCCTGATAGGCCATTGATCCCAGTCACTCAACTAGCAGGTCTCATCAGAGGTCAGAGGTCATTTCCTACAGCCTGTCTGCTTTACTGCGACCCAGTCATCCAAGCTCAGGGCTTCAACCACTCCTTTCTTTCCCTCTTGCCTTTTCCCTGGGTGACAAGCCATTTTAGCATTCCCGCTCACTTTCACTGCACTAAAACCTCAACCACTCAGCTGTCCTTATCCGCGGCGCTTTGGCGACCACCCTTATGATTTGGAGCACAGAACCAGTAAAACAAGGGAAATCCATTACATACCCTCTAGTTCACCTTTTATTTCTACATTTCTCAGTTTGCCCGATTTGGGATTTTTTTCCTTCGGGGGGGCTAATGCTTACATCTGCCTCCCAACTAATTGAACAGGAACTTGCACCCTTTCTTCTCTCTCACCCAATGTAGATATAGCTCCCAACAACCAGTCTTTGCCTGTTCCCATAACCCTTCACATTCTACATAAAAGGGGCAATACAGATAGTTCCTTCCTAGTAACCCTTGGAATCACCTCAGGAATTGGGACTGGCATAGGGAGGCTGACTACTGCTCTTTCATATTTCAAAACCCTATCCTAGGACTTAAAAGAGGGCTTAGCCCTAGCCGGTTTGGCTCAGTGGATAGAGCATTGGCCTGTGGACTGAAGGCTCCCAGGTTTGATTTTGGTCAAGGTCACATGCCCAGGTTTTGGGCTCAATCTCCAGTAGGAGGCATGCAGGAGACAACCAATTAATGATTTTCATCGTTGATATTTCTATCTCTCCCTCTCTGAAGTCAATAAAAATGAATTTTTTAAAAAAGAGGGCTCAGACGATATCGCTAAAAGCTTAGTTAAAATCCAAGACCAGCCCTGGCCTGTTTGGCTCAGTGGATAGAGCGCCGGCCTGCGGACTGAAGGGTCCCAGGTTCGATTCCGGTCAGGGGCATGTGCCTTGGTTGTGGGCACATCCCCAGTGGGGGGGGTGCAGGAGACAGCTGATTGATGTTTCTCTCTCATCGATGTTTCTAACTCTCTATTCCTCTCCCTTCCTCTCTGTAAAAAATCAATAAAATATATATTTTTTTTAAAAAATCCAAGACCAAATTGATTCCCTTGCAGCTGTAACATTACAGAACAGACAAGGCTTAGACCTGCTGACAGCTGAGAAAGAGGTCTTTGTCTCTTCCTGGAAGAGTGCTGCTTTTACAGGACTAGGCAGAGATGCAGCTCAGACGTTGACAGAAATGGCTAGAGAACATCAGTCCAACACATGGGACTCGGCTAAAAAATATAAATTGGTACACCTGACTTCTTCCTTTCAGAGGCCCGTTAGCATTCACATTCCTTAGTCTTGCCTTTGGCCCTTGTATTTTGCGCCACTTCTCTTTATTTCTCCAGGACCATTTCCAAGCTTTCACCAGCCATCCATATGGAACCAGAACCTCACCTAACAGCAGGGGACTGATACCTCACATGGGCTGACTACTACTAAAATCTATCCCATTACATCTTTGGTGCCCCCATCCAGCATGAAGCAGATACAGAAGAAATAACCGCTGTCCCCCTTCCATAAACAAGATCTGGGCAAGCAGTGAACCAAACCTCCTCTAGAGCTTGTCCTTCCCTGCATGAGAACTGGCCTTTAGCCATCCTCCTTGACTAAATGCAGTAACTTTCCATCATACGCGCCTAGAAAAAACCCACCCAGGGTCCTGTAAAGGCCCTGACTCCCCAACCACTCAAGCGTGATGCCATTCTGGGACTCAGCCCTTCTGTTTGCAGATGCCTTAATAAACGTAACATTCTTTACTTCATCGGGCCTCATGCATTCCTCCTCCGGCAACCTAACACTTACTAACAGGATTAATTGACCACTGAGAGCTTTCTCATTGGGTCTTGTGGAGGGAAGTTGACTGCCCCGATTACCATGTGCTCCCTGGATAGCACTGAGGTTCCCAGCAGCCCTGCTGTTTTCTTTCATGGGCATATTCTTGGATCTCAACCTGGTTATGAGGGAGTACCATATTCTCAGCGTTGAAGTCAGGATCTGGGCTTTGCCGAGAGCTCTAAAAGGTGATTTCAACAGAAGAGACAGGCACTCCAGAGAACACAACTTTATTCTCTAGGACTGAAAACAGAGGCTCTCAACAGGCTTGGCGATTTTAGTGTAAGGTGTAGTGCACCACCAGCCCTCTCAGCTTGACCTCACCACGTACAGGCCTCAGCTGTGTGAAGACGGTACCTTCGTCAGCAGGCGAGGGCTGGTGGTCCTAGCGTACCTGACATTTTTGTGATTTACCACATGCTATTCCTTGTATTACAAAGCCACAGTCTGGGCATCCTCCGAGGGAACGTGAGAAAAGATGCTGTTGATTGAACCAGAGCCTCCTAGTGGGTGGGCCGGGAGCACGTGCCCCTGGTCCTTGGCACAAACGCATGTGATTCTCAGTGACGTCCTCTGCTTGGGGCCTGGTCAGGAGTCCTGCCATTCTCTGCCTGGGCAGCAAGCATGTGCAGCTGAAGACATGGCTTTGTAAAGGGTCAGGAGCTGCCGCCTAAAATCTGAGTATGTATGTCCAGGAGGGGGCAGCAGAGAGCACCAAGTGCCCTGCACAGTGCATCCCTTCCTACAGCAGCTTTTCCGCGAAGGCCTTGCGGGTAAGGCTCTCAGGTAGCAGTAAACCCACTAGCTCTCTGGAGCCCATTTGTTAGGACTGAGGTTAAACAGATTGCAACGCAGACAGGGGAAGGGCGAGGCTCAGCCCGAGAGTCCTGGAAACCCTGGATTGACCGCTGGGTGACAAGTCCGAGGGCCCTGTCGACCAGCTTTCCCTGATTCAGGGCCTGCAGCAGGAGGCCCTGCGGCCCTCCCTCTTGACGTAGTCGTGCAGCTGGAAGTGGAGCTCGCTGGTGCTCTTCGTGGAGCGCTGCTTCAACTCCCTGGAGGACAGGGGTGACCATGGGACAGGGTGGCCAGTGCCCCCAACAAGGGGATTCAGAGCCCGCATCTGAGTCTGGAGGTCTTCCCTGGCGACTGCGAGGACTTACTTTGCTATGGCTGTGAAGGCCAAATCCACGTTGAGGCCCATCTTGGCACTGGTCTCCATGAAAGGCAGCCCATACTCCTGCAAATAGCTGCTGCCAGCCAGGTGCCAGCCTGGTGGGGACACCCCACGCCCTACAGCCCTGTGGGGGGCACCCCTAGCCACCCACCTCGCCCAGACTCACCTTGGCCAGCTTCTCCCCGTCCTCCCTCTTCACCACTCGCTCCTGGGCAGAATCCACCTGACACAGGGATCTTGGTGAGAGCTGGCCTCAGGCTCACCCCCCTGTGGAGCCAGGGGAAGAGGACGGGCAGGGGTGCCCACCTTGTTCCCTAGCAGCATGAGCACCACGTCGTGCTGGGCGTATTCTTGGATCTCTGTCAGCCAGGCCTGTCGTGGGAAAGCTGAAACCAGACTGGAGGCTGGTGTTCGCCACACCCCTTGCCTCTCCAAGCCACACCCCACACAGTGCCTCTCTAACAGGAAAGGCCCAGAAATTTAGCCAAGGGCCATGCTGAGAGATCCCCGACGAGTATCCAGATGGTTGGGCCACCTTCAGCTCATACTCTAAACTTGAGCCACCAAGAGCCCTCTTTCCCCGTCCCTGCTATCAGTAGGGTCCTCAGACCATCTACCTAAAAGAGTTTGGAGTGGGACCAGGACCCATCATGGTCACACACACACACACACACACACACACACACACACACCCAGGAGGAAGCCACTGACCTGGATGTTGTCAAAGGAAGCCTTGTTGGTGACATCGTAGAGCAGTAGCAGTGCTGGGGGCAGAGGGCCAGTGAGGACGCCTCCAGTCACCCACAACCCTCCTCTGAGCAGAAGCCTAGGGAACAGGGCACACACACACACAGACCACAGCCCCGACTCCTCAGCCTGGGACACTGCCCACGAGCTCACCATGTGCATCACGGTAGTAGGCGTGGGTGACACTGCGGAACCGCTCCTGGCCAGCTGTGTCCCAGATCTACAGTGACAGGTATAGACCGGTGGTCAGGCCTGCCCAGTCCCTCCTGAGTGCCCTCAACTCACCCTCCCCCAGTTGCCTCACCTGCAGCTTCACCTTCATGCCATCCACGTCCAAAACTTTGTTCTGAAACACAACCAGCCAGCTCCAGTAATGGGCCCAGTGCCATGTTCTGGCAGGGGCCAAGGGGGGAGGGGAGGGGAGAGGCAGGCAGTGCAGGACCAGGACTGAGCCTGAAGTTGACGAGCCCCTGAATTGACTCTGCCCCCAACACCCACATGGTTGACCACCCTCTTTCCACCAGGAGGTAACACTTCCCCTCGAACCCAAGTCCTAGAGTCAACCCAGCGCTCCCTGGTGCCTTTGGTGAACCCCTCCTGCTAGTTCATGCTCAGAGGGCACCAGGCCTCTCTCCTGCTCAGATGGCCATACTGACAGACTCGCAGGGTGTCTAATTCTGGGCCAGGTGGTCCTTCCTCTGCCCACCCTGCAGCCTGGCACAAGGCCCCACCAGCTCCACTGCCACTTGCCACCACCCACCACCGTCAGTCGCTGACTCCAGTTGCTCTGGCCCTCTCCCAGCACCTCTCAAGCGCAGTCCCTTCACCCTAGCCCACCCTCTCCCTGGGACCTACCGATTCAGTCTCACCCCATACCCCTGTCCCCAACACACTCCCCAGAGTGTAGACCCCAGCCCCCATGCCAAGGACTGGCATCTCTCAGCTCTGCAGGTGCTGCTCCTTTTGCTTAAAGCCATTTGCGTGATATTGGACGTCACCCACCATGAGACTCCAGGCCCATTGCTAGTACTCTGTGCCTCAGTTTTCCCATCCACAAATGGGGATAACCAGGGTACCCATCACATAGCTGCTCTGATGACGTTATGAGTCACTATGTACAAAGCTCTGAGAACTGTCTGGCCCAGAGTGACAGCTAAGAGCATTTATTCTAATATATTTAATTTAATGTATTTATTAATGACTTTAGGGAGGGGGAGAGGGAGAGAAACATCCATCAGTTGCCTCCTATAAGCGCCCCAACTGAGCCTGGGCACATTTGTTCTCATTTAAAAGCTGCTCTCTGCCCTTACTGGTTTGGCTCAGTGGATAGAGCGTTGGACTGTGGACTGAAGGGTCCCAGGTCGATTCCGGTCAAGGGCACATGCCCGGGTTGGGGGCTCGATCCCCAGTTGGGGGTGTGCAGGAGACAGCCAATCAATGATTCTCTCTCATCATAGATGTTTCTCTCTCTCCCTCTCCCTTCCTCTCTGAAATCAATTAAAATATATTTTAAAAAATAAAAATAAAAGCTGCTCTCCACATGGGGATAGCAATTCTCTGAGGACATGGCCCAGTGCAGTAAACAGAATGCAGAACCCTGCCTCGTACACAGTGGGTGCTCACTATGTGTTGACTGCCTGGCCATGCCCTCAAGTCAGCCTTAAAGGTTGTGGCCCAACCCTGGTTTCCATTTGCTGGGTGGGGATGAGGAGTGGCTGGAATGTGACTGTCTCTGTTTTCCCAAACTGCTGCTGTCAGGTGCTTCTGGGTCTCCAGGGAACCAAGCCCAGCCATCTGCCAGGCTGGGGAGGACACCCCGCCTTCCCTGACGCCTGGAACAGAGGTATGAACCAACTGCCTCACCTCCCTCACCACCTGCCCCAGAGCCAAGAGGGAGGTGAGAAGGGGGAAGGAGGGCCAAACAAGCAAAGGACCACCTGCCCCGGGCCTAACACAGCCCCTCTGACACCTCAACCTTTATACTTCCTCCCAGAGGACTTGAGGGGACCTTGTCCCCCTAAAGAGGGTAGAGAATGGCCCCAGACTGGAGGGAACCCCCCTTTGCTATCCTCAGAATGGGCCTCCCTCCCAGCCTCAGAACAACTGGGTCTAATTAAAGGGTGAGAAAAATGCAAATGCAGGATTTGCAGAGAACCCACCAGCACTTAACCACACCTCAGCACTGGCAGCGGGATTTAGACTGGTAGGCGGAAGTGGGAGCTCTGCTGCTGGAGCCCTGCAAGCCTCGGACCCTGGTCCCCATCATCTCCTACTGACCCCGTAAGCTGCCTGGGGTGCTGCTGTAAGGGCTTTGGAGCCAAGAATCCTGGGCACCCCCGGAAGAATCCCAGGACACAGCCCTCCTGCTAGGGGTGGTAAGGGGACTTTGGCAGGGGAGAGAGAGTAGCTGGGTAGGAACATTTCCCATGAGCCTCCTCACCCAAGAGCAGGGACTCTGCCCTAAGCAATGCCTTGGTCTCTAGATAACACCCTTTCCTCAGCTGCTGGATTGGAGGGGGGGGGTGTGTGCAAGGGCCACAGCCACCTGTCTTGCAGGTCCTGGGTGGCCTGCCTGGCACCTCAGGGCCCCCTTTATACAGTGGGGCAGCACAGCTGGCCTCCCGAGTGAACATGGACCTTGAATTCCCTCTGACAGCTCTGGGGGCACCAGTGACCACCTACCCAGAGGCACAGGTTAGAGCCCCAGGCTGTGCTGGCCCAGGCACAGGGATGCCATCTCTGCTTTGGTTAGATGGAGCCACCATCTGTCTCCGACACCCTAGGGTTTTCAGAAGGCAGGCAGCTGGATGGTTATGGCATTCCACCTCACCCACCCTGACCCTGGGAGCCGGGGGTCCACATAGGAGCTCCACCACGTGAGCCTGTAAGTGCACAGGATAATGGAGAACCAGCTGCCAGGGGTGTGGTGAGAACTCAGCGAGCTGGTGTTGGGGGCCCAGGACATCCATCTCCACTCACCCGAAAGTCGATGCCCACCGTGGAGATGAAGGTCCCTGCTAGAAAAGCCCCATCCTTGAACCGCACGAGCAGGCAGGTCTTCCCCACGCCTGAGTCCCCCACCAGCATGACCTGAGGTGAGCAGGAGGGGCACAGGTGTTAGGGTAGAGGGGACCAGGGTGCTGGCCCACTCAGAGGGGTGTCTAGTCTTCCCTGAGCTGGCCTTGTCAGAGAGAGAGGTTGTGAGTGAGGGGCAGGAATGGATAGAGGCATCCCAGGCCCACAGTTGGGGGGAGGACGGACACAGCAGCTATGATCCCAGCTCCCTGCACCTCCCTGCACCTCCAGCTTCTACCTACCTCTACTAGGCTCTGTCCCCTCTATCCCAGAAAGAGGGGACTGGGGGCAGATGCCTCCATCCAGGGCCCTACCTGACCCCCCACCCCTCAGCCCTGAACACCATGCTTGATCTAGAAGGGAACATCTGGGGAGCAGAGTCTGGGGGTTGGTGGCTAAGGACCTCCTAGGAGGCCTGGGAGGGGGGGGCCTCTATGCCAGAGGGTTTCCAATCTCCCCCAGACTCAGGAGGAATGTGCCACTTGAGGGTCAGGTCTTGTCAGAAGGGGCCTAAGCCAGGTCTGTGGATAGGAAGGGGCAATCAGGCCTAACCCCTCCTCCGCCCCTCCGGTACCCATCCCCAGCCTGCTGCCATCCCAACCCCAAAGATGGTCCTGCCACCCCCCTACCCCTGTGCCACACACACACACACACACACACACACACACACACACACACTTTCACAGGCTCCTACAGCTCCCGGGGCTAGGGAGAGCAGCATATGGCAGGCAAATAATGAGATTAGCGCCCCAGCGGGGGAGGAGACGTTAGGGAGCGGGGAGAGAGCACCTGGATCTGACTTCGGCAGGACCCCTTATCCTGCCCCGCCATCTGGGGGTAGGATGGGGGGCAGGCCTGTTGGGTATCCCAAACCCAGGTCTGACAGCTGTGTGTGTGTGTGTGTGTGTGTGTGTGTGTTGCGTGCGCGCGCGCGATGCGCTGTGCCAGCCGCTCCAGCCGGCTCCGCGGTGAGGGATTCGCAGGGCCCTGCACCCCTGCCCCGCACAGCCTCCGGATCAGCTCCAGCCAGACACCACCTGCTGCCGCTCGCATGGGGGGGTGGGGGTTTGCCCGGCTCACCTTGTAGGCGACATCGTAGAAATCGCCACCACTGCCCAGCGAGGGCCGGCCGGGCTGCGGGGGCCCGTTGGGCGGCGCCTGGGGGCCGAGGCGCGCAGTCCCGGGGCGCGCCGCGCGGGGCCCGTTGGCAGCGGGCAGCACCGAGGCAGTGGGCGCGCTGGCCCCCTTGCCCTTGGGAGTCTTCTTCCTGGACATGGCTTGCGGGTGGGCACTCAGCGCGCTCCCACTGCTGTCGCCGCACACGCACACTCGGCCGCTCTGCTCTCTGCTCCCACGGAACTCGACCCGGACTCGAGCCCGTCCCGTGGCGGCGGCCGGGGCATCCTGGGCGCTGGGCTCTTCACAGCCCCACCCCCTCTGCCCCACAGCCCGCATCCACCAATGGTTGTGCTGGAGGCGGGGCCATGCAAATGAGCCGGCCTCCCCGGAGGCGGAGTCAGGAAGACCCCCCACCCCCACCGCACAGCCTGAGTGAGTGGGTCTGTGCACCTCTGCCTGGTGGCCTGGGCAGAGGCATGGGGCAGGGGGCCTGGGTGAGGGAACACGCGGGGTCCTGTCGTGCCACTGCTCCCCGCGCTGCCTTTTGCCCAGTGACCCGCCCTGGACCATCTCCGGGCCTGGGACAGGGGAATGCTCTGAGGGAGGGGGCGCTGAGGCAATGGGTCTGTATGTCGGGGGGACTCCCCGGGATTCTATTTCTTCTCGACCAGAGGTGCCACCTGTCCCGTTGCAGAGCCCCCCTCTCTCCAGGGCAGGCGGGTCCAGGAAGCTCCAACACTTGGTCTTGGCAAACAAACTCCGCCCGGTGTACCAAGGGCTGGGGCTCAGGTGACAGCTGGTTATCAGAGGCAGGACTTAGCGGCAGGGCTGAGCTGAGGCAGGGCTGAGCTGGCAGGGCCCTTTCCCACCGCTCCTGCCTGCTCTGCTGAAGTCGTGGGAAGGCAGCTCTCAAAGATCTGGTTGAAGAAGCGGGTGGGGGCCCCTCCCCCAGGCAGTGGCTGGCCCTGGGACTCCCATGGCCAGGTTCTGGCC
Source organism: Murina feae (assembly GCA_004026665.1). Classification (NCBI taxonomy): domain Eukaryota; kingdom Metazoa; phylum Chordata; class Mammalia; order Chiroptera; family Vespertilionidae; genus Murina; species Murina feae. Next base: position 17,262 of record PVJC01032317.1, read on the forward strand.
CCCAGTAGGCCAAATGCTGATTATCAAAATCCCACACTGGTCTCTCTCCAGGGTCTGACACCCTCTCCCCACCTGGGCTGCCCAGAATTCTGTCCTGGGAACCCCCACCTAGGTTTTGAGAATGAGGCTGAGGTGGGAATGGAATCTAGGAATAGTAAACCAAGGTGCCCCTCATCCAGGGTTCAGGGATAGCAGGTGCAGACAGAAGGGCAGTCTCTGTTCCATGCTCTTCTGGGAGCTGGAGGGATGACCTTGCTGTCCACCCTGCCGCCCCCCCCCCCTGCCCCCAGGTGTGACAGCTATCACTGGAACCCTGGGCCCTTCTGAGGCCTGAGCCTGGTCAGCTGGCAGTGCCCAGAGCTCAAATACTTACGATGCTCACAGGCTCAGAGATCTAGGAAACACAGATGGAGGGATGCCGTCCAACAGAGCAATTCCTTCAGAGGACCTGGCAGGGACCTGCTGGGGAAAGGCTGTGGAAACTGTCCTTCATTAACATCATCACGTGTCAGGCACATGTCATTTTCAAAACTGTCCAGGAGTGGGTGCTGCTATGACCCTCAGTGTGAAGAGGGGAAAACAGGCCCAGAGAAGGGAAGGGAGCTGTCCGAGGTCATCAGGTGCGGGAGTGACAGAGCCAGGATTTGCATTTGGAAGCTGGAGTTCCAGAGAGCATAATTGTCTCATGGCAGGGTGGACCCAGGGCTCCCCTGGAGACCCACCCCTCATGGCCCTGTCATAGCTGGGGTACAAACCTGAGGGAGCCCCTGGTCCCCCCACTTTCCCCAGACCAATGGATGACCAAATATGAGGGTAGTGGGACTGGAGGTGGGATTGTTGGGCTCCCACTGCTGTGGCCCTGGGGACTCCAGGTGTCCCACCCTTAGGAGGCCAACTTCAGGGTGGCTGGCCAGGGTCTCAGCTAGCCAGATGTCCACTGGCCCCAGGGTCCTAGGCAATGGGCTCCCTGCTTCCTTCTGACAGCCACTGCCCAGAGTGCCCTGCCAGGCATGGAGCCATGTGGATTTTGGAGCTGCAGGTAGGGCAGTCTGAGTTGGGGTAAAGGGGAGCGAGTGCTGATGGGGTGACCAGGAAGAGAGGAGGCAGGCATGCTGGGGGGCGGGCGGGGAAGTGGCCAGGAGGGGAGGAAAGCTGAGAGCAGCACAGCAGAAAGGTTTGATCTTGCAACCTTTAACATGAGAAGAATAGCCCTTGCTGGCTTGGCTCAGTGAATTACTGGCCTGCAGACTGAAGGGTCCCGGGTTCGATTCTGGTCAAGGGCTCATGCCTGGGTTGTGGGCTCGATCCCCAGTAGGAGGTGTGCAGGAGGCAGCTGGTCAATGATTCTCCCTCATCATTGGTGTTTCTATCTCTCTGTCCCTCTCCTTCCTCTCTGAAATCAATAAAAATATATTTAAAAAAATTAAAATGGAATTAGAAGAATATATGTACAACTCCAGGTCTCTGAAAAGAGGGAGTTCTGGGCCCCTGCACCACAGCATCCCCTTGCTTCTCTCCCTCTTTTTTCCTCCTCCTTTGAGGCTATGCTGAGAGAGAGAGGGAGGGAGAGAGAGAGAGAAATATCCATCCGTTGTCTCCCATATGTGCCTGTATGAACTTGCACACTCCTGTGTGCTCCCCAACTGCGGATCAGACCTGAAACCCAGACACGTGCCCTGATTGAGTTCGAACCGGCAACTTTCAGGGCACGGATGATGCTCAACCAACTGAGCCCCTCTGGCCGCGCGGCCCGCTCGCCTCTCTTGCCTTCCAGCGGTCCTCCTAATCTTTTTTTTTTTTTTTTTGATCCCTTTTGCAAGAGCAGAGGTGGTGGTGTGCTCTGTCATCAAAAGGCATATGCTGCCTGCTATTACTCTTTTTTTTAAAATTTATCTTTATTGTTCAGATTATTACAGTTGTTCCTCTTTTTCCCCCCATAGCTCCCCTCCTCCCATTTCCCACCCCAACCTCTGTCCTTGCCCCCCCACTGTCCTCATCCATAGGTGTACGATCATTGTCCAGTCTCTTCACGCATCCCCAACACCCTTAACCCCCGAAAATTGTCAGTCCACTCCCTTTCTATGCCTCTGGTTCTATTCTATTCACCAGTTTATTCTGTTCATCAGATTTTTTATTCACTTGATTCTTAGATTCACTCGTTGATATATATTTGTTGTTCATAATGTTTACTTTCCTTTTTCTTCTTCCTCATTCTCAAAGGATACCTTTCAGCATTTCATATAATACTGGTTGGGTGGTGATGGGTCCTCCTAATCTTTGATCACTATGTGTCTTGGTGTCTCTGTTTGCCATCTGGAGCACCCCCTGGAATGTAAGCTCTCTGGGCCCAGGGAGTTTCTTGTCTTAGTCACTGCCATATCCCTGGCAGCTGGCTCTGGGCCTCAATAAACAGTTATTACATCAGTGAAAGAAATAGGAGTTAGAAACATGGGTCCTGCTTCAAGAGCCATGTTTCTAACAAGGATTTAAGGCAGAATGTGCTTCAGTGCGCAATGAAAAGACGAGTGCGAGCAGGCCTTGTGGCGGAGGGGCTTTTGCTCTGGGTTTGGAAGGTGGAGCAGAGAGGTCTAACAGAACAGGAGACAGAGCAACTTGCCAGGTGGAGGGAGTGGATACGTACAGGCTCTGAGTGCCAGTGGGTGGTCACTTGGGGCAGAAGAAGCCAAGGTGTGACCCAGGGGCTTGGAGGAAATGGCAGCCCAGTTGGTGACAGGAGGGGGACTAGGT
>PVJC01032318.1:0-20017 GCA_004026665.1 Murina feae
CTTTGCATGACTTTGTATATTTCATTCCATTCCCTTCTTGCCTGATGTGTTTCTGTTGAGAAATCAGTCACTAGTCTGATTGGGGAGCCTTTGTAGGTAACTTTCTGTCTCTCTCTGGCCGCTTTTAAGATTCTTTCTTTGTCATTGGTGTTTGCCAATTTAATTATAATGTGCCTTGGCGTTGGTCTTTTGGGGTTCAGTTTGTTTGGAACTCTGTAAGCTTCTTGTATTTGTGTGGGATTACCCTTTCTTATACCAGGAAAGTCCTCTGTCATTATTTCTTCAAACAAGTTTTCTATTCCTTGCTCAGTTTCCTTTCCTTCTGGCACCCCTATTATGTGTATGTTGTTTCGTTTTGTGTTGTCCCAAAGTTCTCTTAGGTTCTCCTTCTGCTTTTTAATTCTTTTTTCTAGGTGCTGCTCTGCTTGGGTATTTTTTTCTACCTTGTCTTCTAGCTCACTGATGCGGTCTTCTGCTTCTTCTAGTCTACTGTTGATGCTTTCTATTAAGTTCTTCATAGCAGTGATGTCGTTTTGCATTTCTTCTTGCTTCTTGTTCATTTCCTCTTGGTTCTCCTTCACTTCCTCTTGGTTCTTCTTCATTTCCTCTTGGTTCTTACACATACTGTCAAATTTGTCTTCCATTCTTTTCATCCACCTTATGACCATTTCCCTGAATTCTTTCTCTGACAAGTTACTTGTCTCCATTTCATTTACTTTCCTTTCTGGTGATGCCTGTTTTTCTTTCATATGCGGGCTGTTTCTTTGTCTCCCCATGATCTAACTTCTCTGGGTATCTGGTTATATAGTTTTTTCTCTCCTGTGTTGATTTAAAGGCATAAAATACAACACAGCAAGGCACAATGCACAAGGATGTGAACTCAAATGTATTCATGATACTTATAACCCACTAACGGTTACCACCATAGAAAAGAGAGTTAGGGAGTAAAGAAGAAATAAAAAGAAGAAAAGAAAGGAGAAAGGGAGTGCCAAAACAAATTTGGGAAAAGGAAGGCAAAGAAAAAAAAAGGTAACAGCGATAAAAAAGAATGAAATAAAAGGGGGAAAGAGATTGTATGGGGAGAAAGCTCAAATAGAATAGTTACTAGTAGCAGCAAATGCCATCTACAAAGACTTATAGATGAATGGAGTACATCAACTAATCAATCAATTAACAATTAATATCTAACAAGGTAAACAGAATAAAAAAAATAACCAAAATACAACCAAAAAACAAAAAGAAAAAGCAAGACAGTCTCACCAACTATTATAAAAACCCCAGTATAATCAACAGTTAAAGAAACAACAGCAGAACAACAGAGAGAGAGAGAAAAAAAATTTTTGGTAGTGAAGAAAGAAAGGAGTGAGGTATCTGTGGGCTTGGAGCAGGGGATTGGAAATTAGATATCTTAGTAGGGTGAAATTGTAACAGGGGGGTAACAAGAGGGAATAGGGAGAATCTAAAGCATGGGTTGGTTAAGAGAAAAAGGACAACAATAGCGGAATAGTGAGGAAGAGAGTGTTGGCATAAAGGTAAAGTTGAGATAGAGTAACATGATGCTATAGGGAATCTGAAAATAGAATGAAGAACACTAATCTCAAAATAATATAAAGATAAAATAAAATGACTCTTAGAAAAAGAAAAAAAAGTAGTAGTAATAATATTGATTAAAAATAAAGATACAATAATTAAAAAGGTAAAATCAAGTGAGGAAAAAAGACAAAAAATTGTTTCTTAAAGAAAAAAAAGAAAAAGAAAAAAATTTAAAAAAATTTTAAAAAAAGAGAGAAAAATGTGCAGTAGTGAGGGTCATTCACTTCTTCTCCTCTTCTGATTGGTGCGCCTTAGTCTTGTCAGCTATTTAGGAAAGTATGGAAGTTTCCTGCGATTCACTACTCCTCTGCGTCGTACACCAGTCCTGATTTAAAAGCCGGCAGTATTTCTGCCTTTGTTTGTTTACAGAAGAGTCAGTTTGTGAATCAGCCTCTGGGTGGCAGTGTTTCTGGAGTGACCTCTTCGGCTACAAGTCCTCTCTATCCAGCATTTAGGTTTTGTTTTCCCTATCAAACTTAATACAAGTTTGGAGGAATGGACTGCCCCTGAACTGGTTTCTGAATCCGTCACTCCCTGCTCTGCTTCTCAAGACATACAAACAGGGTTTGCCCCTGCAGTCTCCGTGAGCGGCCCCAATTGGGTGCTCCTATGTATTGGGTTTAATAATCCCAAGCCTAGATTTAATAATGAGAGGGAAAAATGAACCTCTCCAAAGAGATGCGCGGGCTCCCTTCCTCCTCCAGCTCTGCGCTTAACTCTCCCAATGTCTCTTCTCCGCGACCCAAAACCAAGGCTGTCTTTTCGTGACCCGATCAGTTATGGGGTGGTTTTTTTGGGTTCCCTTCTGCTAGCAGCCTGCGGGACCCCTTCCCACACTCAGGTCACACTGGTGCCAACAGCCTCGGACTTTGTGGAGTGCGGGCTGGCTCCGAGGGGAGGGGCGCAGACTCTGCTGTGCAGAGACTTCTGCGCGCGTTCAACTCTCCCACCTGGAATACAAACCACACTTTTAACAAGCGAAATCTGACCTTTCCGTGAGGAGGTGCAGGGCTTGTCTGGGTCCACGTATTCTTGGTTTGAGCTCCGGTGTTCCTGGGTTCCTGGCTGGTCCCTGGGTGACCTGTTTGCAGTATCCCTGGATGTATACGTTTCTTGTAACAGTCACCCAAGATGGCCCGGTTTCCGCAGAAGATTCAGCAGCTCCGGGAGAGATTTCAGCAGCAGTGGAGGCAGCGCCCGGTTAAGGGAGCCCCATTCGGGTTCTCCAACAGTCCTCTTGAGTATAGCTGTTGCACACCCACAAACTTCTATGCTTGGTACATCCACACACTCTCCGTTCCTTCCCTCTCTCTCTCACTGTCTTTCAGTCTGCCTTCTCATCGGCAGCCATCTTCCTTCTCTCTACATCTCAATTTGGACTAATAATTTTTAAGTGCTCAATCGTCACACGTGGCTAGTGGGTAGCAACTGTACTCATAGTCTTGCTCTCAGGGAGATTGAAATACATTAGATATCTTTCTGTAAAGTAATGAGGAAAGGCACATCACCTGGAATAATCCTAATAATAATTTGTTTAGCATTAAGCATTTCTTTCAATTATTAGCTACATGGACTGAAAATCATGAGGTTAAAACCCCATATAACAGTCCTTCAGGCTCCTTCAAAGTCTCCTCCATTACTTTTGGGACAGTAGCTCTCTTAAAGTAGGATAACATTTTGATTCTGCAAACATTCTCCGAAGCAGGGTGGTCACAGACCTCTGTAGAGTGGCCATGAATTGAGGCAGGAAGTGTGGACCTTCAGGGTTGTCAATGAAGAGGACCCTGCCATTCAAGACGTCCAATTGATCCAGCGGAAAGACCAATAAAGAATGAAGCACTAGCCTGGGAATTCTCTCACTTTTCACTATCCTCTACCTTTCCCCATTGCTCAATTTCTTCTCCCAGGACATCCCATCTGTCAGGTGCTCCCTGTCTCTCCTCTATGCCCTGGGGGATGTATAAATGTATATTTGAGGGCGTGCAGTTATGAGTCTGACTATGTGGAGGTGTATGGCTATGTGTGTGACTATGTGGATGTTAGCATGGCTCAGCTATGCAAGGGATAGGTGGGTAGCTTACAGACCCAAAAGTATATCTAGGGATAATCAAGTGAAAGATTCTTTCTAGTTTGTGTCCACTCAGAAGATGCAAATTAATGAAGCCTGAATTTAGGCCCTGAGATCACATGACAGTTTCTAGACAGACTCCTTCTGTAGTTGCAGGCTTGCCTGGAACAAAGGAGAATTAAAAACTGGAATTGAGTTTTCCACCATTGGAAGAAAATATTTTAAATCTATTTTGTCACATAAAGGGTTCTTGGAGTTGTCTTAGGTTTTAAGTACTCTTCCTTGATTGGAGATATAGAGGTGGGTTTTTTAAAGAGTTCCTTTGAAGAAGGCAGGGTTTTTTTTGAACCTTTTGGGATAGTAAGGACAGGAGGGATGGGAGAGTTTTGCTTTGTAGAAGCAACCCTTCTCAGCAGCCCTTAAGCCACATCAGGCATTCCCTCAGATTGGTTATAAAGGCAATCTGGCTAATGGAGTTAATCACCTGAAAACTAAGACAGGTGGCCATCTTGTTGCTCGGAAACAGACAAAATCACAGATTGTCTATTATCTGTTTTCCTTAGGGAGAAGATGTGGCTCTAAGCCAGTGTGTCAAAAGAGAAGAAAAAAGGCACATTCCTTAGGATTAAGGTGTGAGTGAGACTTAATCTGTCTGTTCTATCAGAATAGGAAGTGCTTATGGACCACATTTTCCAGAGGGCTTAGTCTGCTGTTGACAAACCATGTGCATTCAGGAGTGACTAAACCTGGTTTTAAAGCTGGAGGAAGATCAGAACTAGGAATTCTTGTAATATTGGACACAAGAAGCATGGAAAAAAATGTTTATCCTCTATGTTTCGTCAAGATTTACTGAATACCTAATCAAATCATCTTGTGTTATCTTACCAGATGTAGGAATAGTAAAGAGAAAAGAGGAAGGTAACTTTCATTTATAGAAATGTGCCATGCACTTCATATATTCTTAAGGCCATCCTGTGGGGAAGATGGCACCTTTCCCACTTTATGGACTAAGACTTGTGTGACTTATAGCTAGTGAAGAAGCATTCTGACTTGGATATGACTTATTCCAAAGTCCATTTCTCCCACTGTCATACACTGCTGCCTTAAATCTTACTACTTAGCTGGGGAAACATGACTTCTATTATCAAGAAACAATCCAAAATAAGAAAGTAATATGTTAATTATAATGAAATACTAATGTGAAGTAGATACAGCATGTATTTGACATGATAAGGAACAGTTCTAAGATTAGGGAAGACTTTATATTTCCCTGATAGTGTTGGTCAGTGTCATGTTGGGTGGTAGGAGAAGTGATATGGAGCTGCCAACAATACAGCCCAATGTTGCTAAAGAAAAGACTATGGTCACCTTCCAATCCCCCCCAAACTACGCAGAAACCAACCTGGATGAAAATCTAACAGTGGACCTCAGCTCTTCTTGATTTACAGAATATCATTAGCTCCTTAGATAACATTATTTTGATAGGCTGATAGAGAGTCACCCTTTTGGCAGGCTAGGTTTGGATTCTGGTAGGTAGAGGAACACTAGCTCTCTTTTGTCCTCCCAGGGATTACAGCTGAGAATTCAATGGCTGATAGTTGTGGAGGATAAAAATTTCATTATTATTTTGTTGTATTGTCACATCAGCCTAGGAGCAACAATTTCACAATTGATCAAAGATGCGGTACCACATGGATCCATCTATAATCTGAACAATGTTTAGCATAAGACTCCACAATTTCAATTAGAGTGACAAGATTTTTTTCATTGCCTCATAAGTCTTAACAAAACCAACTGTCTTATTATAAATGAATAAAGATAGGTTCAATTAACAGTGCTTCTAAAAATATATTCTCTTATGTGTATGTCTTTATGAAACCTTAGGTGAAGGTAATGAAGGCAAGTCTTAAAATTTTATTATTTTTACATAGCAAGACCAACTCTTACTGTTTAATATAGAGTGCCATATTAAATAATATCTTAATGACTTAAAAAGTCATAATGGCCAGCCTCTTCTAGTAACCCAGTTGAGGAAAGTCTTAACCAAGCTGTGATTAGAGAGCTTTTATTAAATGTCCAGCACTGTTCTACTGCTGTTTACCATTTTCCAACCTAATTTTTTTTGCTTGAGGATGACCAAGGATGATAATGGACATTATAGGTAAGGTTTCTTCTCTTATGGGCCTTAAAATCAATTGAGGTCAGTGCAATGAAAAATAACAGATTTGGCTGTGTCAAACGAGGTTTAGCAGTAGAAACAGGACTTCTTTAAACCATTTTAAAAAGGAGGCTACGCACAAATGCAGAATTTCATCTCTTTAAGAAGGGTCTATAATAGCAGCAATAAGGATTTCTGACTGAAGCCTTTTGGATACTTCCCTCTGGAAAAAACATAGGTCTTTAGTAGCTAATTTGGCCAGGTAGGCTGACGCAATGTGGCACTCCTTTTTTTGTCTCTCAGTACCAGGGTCTCATCACTGGCAGATCTGGGCATAGATTCTAGTAAACACCTTCATAATAATCATTCCATTCTTGGAAGTGCTGCCTAGAAGATACCAAAATAATGAGATGGTTTATTACCAGCTTGAAGTCCCCAAGAAACATCTCTGTTTTTCAGTATCAGTTCACTGTGGCTTTGATAACGCTCAAGAGATAACTGATGGAGGTCTTATAATAACCAGATTTCTAATGGCAAGGGCACAGCCAAATCTTGGGTCAACAATGGAGGCCAGTTCGGCTATTGTTGAAAGAGAATCTACTCATAGCAAGAATACCAAGAAGTTGATTCATCACTTCCTCACACATCCTATGCCTTAAACAATCCATATCTGATGAACTATTTTCTTTAAATATACCAAGCTCCTTCCTACCTCTTTGTCTTTGCATGTTTTACCCTTTGCTAGAATGTTCCTATGTTCTTTCTACATGGTGAACTCTCAACCATTCTTCATGGTCTAGCTCACATGACATATTCTCTGTATATCTTTCCCTAATTCCAACTCTAATTCCCTTTCTGTGGTCCCACAGTCTTTTGTATAGGTCTATATTGTAGCATTGCTCATACTAGGGAGTATATTATCTATGAGGATATCTCTCTTTTAAATTGTGACCATTTCAAAGATGGGAATTGTGCCTTATTATTTCTGTTACCTCCATTAAACAGAACAGAGACTGGCATTCAGCAGGCTGAACCAAGTAAATGCTGACTGAGTAACTGAGTTATTTATTCAGATGTGGCTGAGGTTGTGCATTTCTGGATTTCATCATCATTAAACTTTATTTGATATTATATCCTGTGTATGTGTATTTCAGGGACCTCTTGTTTAATGAAATGATTAAACTTTTTGATCTTTTTTGTTTGTTTTTTTGAGCAAAAGGTACATTTGTAGCCTTCAAGTGAATTGGTTCAATGCCCAGATTCCAATGGAATACCACTGGCTCCCTCTTGTGAGGCAATCTCAGAATTTCTCTTATAATTAATTTCTTAGTTCTGTGGACAAGTTCTAAGTAGAGTTGTTCTAATGGTCTGAATGCTTTGGATTCTAAGTGTTGTAAACCAACCAGTTCCCTCTTGGGAAGTGTTAATACCTTCAGTTGACAAGGATAAAAAAAAGTCATTCTGAGAATCTTGACCAGCTCAAAATCTGAGTATCAGGGATTCTTGGGGGGAGGGGGGTCATCTTTATAACCTAATCTATAAAGCAACTCATGCTAGTTTTGAGTTGCTCTCTCTCTTAAAGGTTTCTCTGCCTATTAGAAGATTGTTTCTTTTAAGGAACTAAAATCTGCCTCTAACTGGACCAAAGCCTACTCAACTGTTTCCTATCATGTCAGGTTTGTAGTCATCTAAACCACTTCTTGTAGATAATTTCCATCTTGTCACTGGCTCCAAAGTTTGTAACTTGTTACATGTTATCCTTGTAAAATGCTTCCCATTGTTCCATCCGTCCAGATTTTTACGTTTCCATCATATGTAGCACCTTTTATGTCCTGGGTGAGCTGCTCTTTTAGTTCATCAGTATAAGTTCTTAGTTATGGGACTTTAGAATACTACTACTCACAAAACATCATGGTGGTGTTGAAATGATGGCCACCAGATCTGTGTTTAACTCATTCACTGCTTTGGGTGATTGTCACAACTCATAAGATACTATCTGTATAGCATTAAGCACTGTGCCTGAACACTTAGTGGGTGCACAATGGAAGTTAATGTCTTCTTTCCTGCCAGTCTTGCCCTGCCCAGTACTGCCCTCTACTGAAGAGAGTCAGTAACTGCTTTGAGCTTGAATTCTAATTTGACCCAAGTAGCTCTATTCAGTTTTATCTCTTTTTAGCGTTTTAGAGAAGGGGAATCTTGTATGAAATATATATATATATATAATACAAACTGGAAACCTGGCTTCAATTATTTAAAGTAGACCTTGTAAAAATCTTGCATCCAGTAGCATTGCCTATTTCTGACACAGCACAAGTAAATTAGAACTCTGTATTGCATGGATAGCTATTGGTGAGAAATTATTTTTTCAAGTATTACAAAATCCCAAGACAGTAATTATGGATGCTTTTAATATAGTAAAAGTTTATGCTGTTCACTGTCATGTAAACAGCCAAGATCACAGCCTGAATCTGAATTCATTCACACATTTTCTGGCTAATAAGTTTCCTGTGTTCTTTCTGAGGAGGGACATTTATATGAATTAGTTCTTTTAATTCCTCTGAAAAGATGAGGTAGGTTTTATATATATATATATTTTTTTCAGAAAGGAGGGTAGAGGGAGTGAGAGATAAGAACATCAATGATGAGAGAGACTCATTGATTGACTGCCTCCTGCACACCCCAAACTGGGAATCAAGCCAGCAACCGGGGCATGTGCCCTGACCAGGAATCAAACTGTGACCTCCTGCTTCATAGGTCAATGCTCAACCGTTGAGCCACACCAGCCAGGCAATGAGGTATGTTTTCATAGAAGAAATAAAAATACAGGGAACCAAGTGGCACCTAGTGACACATTAATGAAAGGCCATATTGTTGGAATTCTCCTCCATGAGAGGATTTTGGGGGTGCAGAGGGTAATTCTTAAGCTTGGCAATCAGACATTATAATAGAGTTAAAAGGATAGCCTTGATGTCAGATATGAGTTTGAGTTCCACCTCTGCTATCTACTAGCTGACCTCACTTTACCTCAGCTTTGTCTTGTGTTAAATGAGAAACAATTTACTAACCTTGTGGGTTTATTGTGAGAATTATGAGGTTAATTCTATACCACTTAGTATAGTGCTTGGCAAGCAATAAGTCATTGTTCTTAGGATCCATTTCAGTTAATAGCAACTAAGCCACTTAAAGCTACAGTATCATTTTCCTATTGTAGAGTGAAAGGAGCAATATCATGTACATGATTTGGAGATTCAATTCCTGTGTTCATGTAGAAACTGTGTCACCCTGGTTCCTTCAGATTCCACTAGAAGTTTATAACCATTCACCTAAAGGGCATAGGAATACACTAGGTTTCTTAATAGCTCTTGATGGCATGTGAGCCAATATTGTGAGAAGAACTCAGGAGAGTAAGGTACCACTTATGCATTGGCCCACAGTTCTTTAAATGCAAGGACTTAGATTTACCAATCCAAACAGAAGTGAAATGTTGCTGCCTCTTTTAAGATATCTGAAACATTATGCACATGAATCTGGTCAGCTAGTTACCAAGGCCCCCTTTTCAGTGGAATGTGGTTGCTAGAATCATTGTATTCTTTTTTGTTGTTGTTGTTTTTTTCCAGTTTATCTATTTTTTTCTTTTTTAAATTTTGTTTTATTGCTTAAAGTATTACAACGAGTGTTAGATAGGTCTCCATTTTTTTCCCCTTGACCTTCCCCCCTCCTCCCCTACCCCACAGTTTCTTGTGTCCATTGATTATGCTCATATGCATGTATGCACGTCTTTCAGTTGATTTCTTAACTCCCCCCCAACTCTCCCCAGCCTTCCAGCTGTAGGATGACAGTCTGTTCAATGCTGTTCTGTCTCTGTATTTGTTTATGTTTATCAATTTATAATGGTCCTTATTATCCATAAATAAGTGAGGTCATGTGGTATTTTTCTTTCATTGACTGGCTTATTTCAGTTAGCATAATGGAGAGCATTATGCTAAGTGAATCATTGTTTTCTGTTGAGGAATCTTGATCTAGAGAAAAAAAGGAAATCCCTAAAATATTCTGCTCACAAGAAAAGAGCAATCTGGCTGAGGTGGGTTTCTTAGTAAGGATAAACTTTACCACCAACCTACTTTGTACATTAAAAAGATAATCGATGATTGTCTGAGAGGTGGGCAGGGAAGGGCGGATGGCAATATAAAGAGCAAAGAAACTTTTGGGGTTAATGTGTGTCAACTGTACCTTAATGAAGCTGTTATTTAAAATGAACCCAGTACACCTGCCACCTAGAAGGTGCTTGCTTAATATGTATTGAATTAAGATAAATAATTGTGATAGCAACTTCTGGAATGGCCATGTGAAGAGTTCAGCGGACCCAATGAAATAATCATTCTAATGGTTAAAATTACCAACATTTTTAAGTGTCTTAAAATTAGTTTAAAGGCATGCAGAAATTGGAAAGCTTTTATTTAAGGAAGTTTATGGAGTCGTGGCAAGAACGATTGGCATCTGAGGCATTTGAGCTAAAAGTTGCTCCTACCTCTCCTTCAAGTTTATATTTCAGAAGATTTATTCTAGGTGGGTACAGCAAAACACACACACACACACAAAAACAAACAAACAAACAAAAAACAAACCAAAACCAAAACCAAAAACAAAACGAAACAAAAAAGGGGGTCTCTTCTTCACCAGCCCCTGGTTGTAGGGCTATTGTTTTATTCTGGCAGGGGCAGGCTGCAAGTGACTTTTATTCTGCCCTCTAGTTCTGTGTTGTGGAAAATTTATTCTGGGTGGGGATGGCCAAGTAGACTGCCCTGCCCATCTCCCACTCCTAAGATGGAGTCAATATCCTAGATAGGTGCAGCAAACTGAGTGACAGTTGAAGAAGCTAGGGAACCCCATTTTTCCCCTCAAAGGTCCAGTGCCTGAGCACAGGTGTTGTACTTGTCAGACAAAGATTTCAAGAGCTCTAGGACATAGGTGTCACTCCAGAAGACATAGGCTGCTATGTCATCCTCTTCCCACCCAGCATAGAAGCACAGACTATAGAGGCTGACTTTCTTTAGAACAGAGCATGAAATGAACTCATGCTTAAAGGTGTTAATGAAAACCATAGTAGTGGAAAAGTAGAAAAGCCATTATGTATTAGAAAACAAAAAAGAGCAGATCGGCCAGATATTTTGCAGAGAGATCTAGGCAAATAAACCATCAAAATAAGGTCCTACTAAGTTCAAACCTCTCTTGTTTTCTGGAAGGCTGTATCCATGCACTAGGTTAAACCTGTGTAGGAGCAACCAGAAATGTTATATAACTTCTAAACTCTATTTGAATGTAGGGTAGAATCAAAAAGTTCCTGAATTGTGAAGGCATTCCACAAGCTGTACAAAGATACATTGGAAAAGGATAGAAGTCTAATTGAGTCTGGGTGCTTAAGAACACCCTCTATTCCGGGTTTGATTCCGGTCAAAGGCATGTTCCTTGGTTGCAGGCACATCCCCAATGGGAGGTGTGCAGGAGGCAGCTGATCAATGTTTCTCTCTCATTGATGTTTCTAATTCTCTATCCCTCTCCCTTCCTCTCTGTAAAAAATCAATAATATATATATATTTTAAAAAAGAACATCCTCTATTTGATAATAGGCTAAACACTAGCTATGCTGAACTAGAGGCGACTTCTATAAAGCCAAGCATAAACACAAAACAAGTGGGAAAATGAGCATGATGCACAATACAGAGAAAACAGACTTCAGAGAGAATCCTTCCAGGCAAGTCACTAAACAAATAGAGAAAAACAAAACAAAATGGAAAGAGCAACGGGACCCATGAGGTGGTAGAATGAGTGGGTGAACAGAATCCAGAGTTATTGTAATACATTATTTAAAATTTAAAATATCTGTTTTGCAAAAAAATTATGAGCCTTATTAAATAAAACAGAATACCATTTACATTAGTATCCCCCAAAATGAAATACTTCAGTATAAATCAAACTATAGAAAGTTCAATGAATACAATCAAAGAACTAAAAAAATGGTTAGCTATTCCATGTTTCATGGAAGAAAGACTCAATACTGTAAAGATGTCAGTTTTCCCAACTTAATCTATATATTCACTAATCATCTGAGAGATGCAAATCAAAACAACAATGCGGTACCATCTCACACCTGTCAGAATGGCTATCATCAATAAATCAACAAACAACAAGTGCTGGAGAAGATGCGGAGAAAAGGAACCCTCCTGCACTGCTGGTGGGAATGCAGACTGGTGCAGCCACTGTGGAGAACAGTATGGAGTCTCCTCAAAAAACTAAAAATGGAACTGCCATTTGACCCAGTGATCCCCCTTCTAGGACTATATCCCAAGAAACCAGAAACACCAATCAGAAAGGATATATGCATCCCTATGTTCATAGCAGCACAATTTACCATAGCTAAGATTTGGAATCAGCCTAAGTGCCCATCAGCAGATGAATGGATTAGAAAACTGTGGTACATCTACACAATGGAATACTACGTGCTATAAAAAAAGGAATTCTTACCATTTGCAGCAGCATGGATGGAACTGGAGAGCATTATGCTAAGTGAAATAAGCCAATCAATGAAAGAAAAATACCACATGATCTCACTCATTTATGGATAATAAAGAGCATTATAAACTGATGATCAAAAATAGATACAGAGGCAGAGCAGCATCGAACAGACTGTCAAACTACAGCAGGAAGGCTGGGGGAGGGTTAGGGTGAGGAGGTAAGAGATCAACCGAAGGACTTGTATGCATGCATATTAGCACAACCAATGGATGCAAGATACTGGGGGATAGGGGAGGCTGGGGGAAGGTCAATGGGGATAAAAAGGAAACATATGTACTACTCTTTGTAATACTTTAAGCCATAAAATACAATTAAAAAATCTATATATTCAATGCAATCCCTATCAAAATCCCAGTTGGTTATTGATAAACAAATTCTAAAGTTTATATGGAGCAGCAAGTCATAGAATAGCTAACACAATATTCAAGGTGAAGAACAAAGTTGGAAGACTGACATTACCTGACTTTAAAACTTACTATAAAGCTACAATATTCAAGACAATGTGGTATGGATAAAAGAATAGACAAATAGATCAATGGAACAGAGTGAAAAGCCCAGAAATAGACCCACATAAATATAAGCAAATGATATTTTGACATAGGAGCAAAGGCAATAAAACGGAGCAAAGATAGTCCTTGCAACAAATGGTGTTGGAACAACTGGGCATTTATATGCTACAAATGAATACATATACAGATCTTACACCATTCACAGAAATTAACTCAAAATACATCATAAACCTAAATGTAAAACTATAAAACTCCTGGAAGACACATGGGAGAAAATCTAGATGACTTTGGGTAATGCAGTGAATTTTTAGATATAACACCAAAGCATGATCCATGAAAGAAATAATTGATAAGGTGGACATCATTGAAATTAAAAACTTCTTCTCTGTAAAAGACATTGTCAAGGGAATTAGAGATAATCCACCAGACTGGGTGAAAATATTTGCAAAGATACATCTGATGAAGCACTTTATCCTAAATATACAAATAACTCTTAAAACTCAACAATAAGAAAAACAACTCAATTAAAAAGTGGGCTGAAGATCTTTTGTTTTCAGTTTGTTTTTTTTTTTAAATTAAGTTTATTGGGATAACATTGGTTAATAATATTATATGTTTCAAGTGTACAATTCTTTAGTACATCATTTGTATGTTGCATTGTGTGCTCATCACCCAAAACTAATCTCCATCTGACAACATATATTTGACCTCCTTTACCCTTTACTTCCTTCCCTCCCCCTAGCCCTCTTCCCCTCTGGTAATCATCATACTATTGCTGTGTTTATTAGTTTGTTTGTTCATTTGTGGCTTTCTGTTTTATATACCACATGAGTGGAATCATATGATTCTTGTCCTTTTCCATCTGACTTATTTCACTTAGCATGATACTTTCAAGATCCATCCATGTTGTTGCAAATGGCAATATTTCATCATTTTTATGCCTGAGTAGTACTCCATTGTATCATATCTTTATCCAATCATCCTTTGAAGGACACTTTGGTTGTGTCCATGTCTTGGCTATCATAAATAATGTGGCAATGAACACAGTGGTACATATATCTTTATGAGTAAGTGTTTTTAATCAATTGGGCCAATAAACAGACACCCAATCAAAGAAGATATGCAGAGGGTAAGTAAGCATATGAAAATATGTCCCATATGTCATCAGGTAAGTGCAAATTAACACAATATTATGACCCTATTTACATATTAGAATGGCCAAAATCTAGAACATTGACAACATCAAATGCTGACATATATGTGGAGCTATAGTAACTTTCATTCATTGCTGGTAGGAATGAAAGATGGTATAGCCACTAGGCAGGAAATTTTGGTAGTTTCTTCCAAAGCTAAACACACTCTTGACCAAATGACTCAGTAGTACATTACTTGGTATTTACTTAAAGGAGTTGAAAACTTATGTCCACACAAAAACTCACACATGTTTGTTTATAGTAGCTTTTTTTCATAATTGCCAAAACTTGGAAGCAACCAAAATACCCTTCAGTAGGTAAATTGATAAATAAACTATGGAACATCTAGATAATGGAATATTTTTCATAACTGAAGAGAAAGGAATAATCCATGAAAAGACATGGAGAAAATCTTAATGCATATTAATAAATGAAAGTAGCCAATCTGAAAAGGATACATAGTGTATGATTCCAACTCTATGACATTCTTAAAAAGGCAAAACTATCCTATATAATAAAAGGGTAATATATTAGCAAATCTATCAAACAACCAGTCTCTATGATGTGCACAGACACTCAATGCAGAAGCTGCTTCCTGGTCAGTGCGCTCCCACAGCGGGAGCACCGTTCAACCACAAGCCAGGCTGAGGGCGGTGAGTGCAGTGGCAGTTGCAGGAGCCTCTCCCACCTCCGCAGCAGCACTAAGGATGTCTGAGGGCTCTGGACTTCTAAAGGGTGCAGGCTGAGCTGAGGGAGCCCCCGCCCCCGTGCACAAATGTCATGCACCAGATCTGTAGTAGAGATAATAAAAAGATTAGTGGTTGCTAGTGGGCAAGGTTGGGATGAATAGGCAGAGCAAAATCAATCTGAGTGCTGACTGCAGAGGAGCTAAGGCTGGAGCTGGGCTGTGTGTTAGGGGCCACTTCACTTAGATAGGGTTTTGCCTGACTTCTCTACACCCTACGTCCCCACCCACCAACAGTCACATTCTTTGGCCTTCCCTGAACATTGCTTTGGGCCCCCACACTGGATTTCCCTCCCTCCTCGGACTTTTCCAGAAACATCTTTTCTGCATTGAGAAAACTTTCATTTTTTCTCTCCCTCTGCTATTACTTAACTCAAGGACAGAGGAAATAGCTGCAGTCCAGAAACGTACTTAATAATAAAAAAAAAAAGAAGAAAAAGAAAGAGAAGCCTCAAATTGATCCCAAATCTTTAAGAAAACAATCCCATAGGATTTGATTTTGAATTCCCATGCAATGTGTGGAATGTGAAACATGTGCTAATCAGGGCTCTTTCTGCTTGTAGCCTACCTGATTTCTCTCCACCCTCCCTAGCCAGCTGGGCTAGGCGAGGCCCAGGGGAGCTACAAAGCTGCCAGCTTAGAAGATGGAGACAAATAGGGAGGCCCCAAAGGACAAAGCAAGACTTGTTACTAGTTTTGAAGCCAAAGCAACACACACAATGTTTAGGGGCTGGGGGTAGATGTAGCAAAGCCTGGGATCCCAGCTTTGAAGTTAGACTGCGACTGACTTTCAGTGACTGTTCTGCAGGCAGCATTTTCCAAGCTGGTCCTCCATTTGCTTCACCACCCTGATTCCTACCTTGACTATCTATTGTCATACTTTCCCAACTCAGTCTCTCTGCAGCCAGTCAGTGCCTTTTCTAAACTGTGTGCTCACATGGCTGCCACAGTGCTCTTTCTAAAACAGGGATCTGATCTCTACTCTCCTCTCTTCCAATCTTTCTCATTTCCTTCAGGAGAAAGCCTACATTCCTTACATGATATGTAAACTGACCTCAACTGCTGTAGCCTCACATGTCCTCACCCTTGGTAACCTCACTAAACTATTTACAGTTTTCCTGAACATGCTTTTTCCTTTCCTGTATTAGCCCCTTTGCATCTGTTATTCCTTCAGCCAGGAATGAATACTGTTTTTCTCTTTTTCTCCATCAGGGTGTATTCCACTCATCATTTAAGACCAAGTGAAACCTTAGGCTTACTGGAGAGGGGTTTTCAACTCTCTTCTTGTTTCCAGAGCTCACTGAATATACCTCGGGAAAGCAGAGAGGTGAAAAGGAAAGAACTCAGATTATGGAGTCAACCATAATGGGTAAATAACTTAATCTCTCTCTCTCTCTCTCCCTCCCTCCCCATCCCTCCCTCTCTCTCTCTTTCTCTCTCCTTCAGTTTGCTCATCTGTAAAATGGAATATAAATCCCAATGGGGAAAAGTACTTGATGTTGCTAAGTTCCAAGCACAGTATCCAGTACGTTAGATACTTGGGCAATGTTGCATGTTGTAAAAGAGATAGAAAAAAATGATCACTTTACCCTCAGTTGGGACTACAAGGACACTGTTCTCGCTGGGTAATCTAGTGAGTGGTGCTCTCTGGGACCTGCTTTACCTAGTCCTCTTCATAAATGTTCACCTGCCTTTGGCCATCCTCACATCTAAGGGGTGTTGTGCAAGTATCTTGCCATCAGCTGCCTTCCCATTCACATCCCTTAGAAATCTGTATGAGAGAAGAGGAATGGAAATTTAGCATTTCCTTCTTCTTTTCCTCATGCCCTAGTCTTATTTCCCAAGCCCAAAAGAGGATGTTTAACAATCATTCCCATGTTGACCTTGTTTTTCCTATAACCTGCTTGCTCCCTAGTCTTTTTTTCTGCAATTGGGATTTCCGAAATGAAACTGTCCATGAATAGGAATCTATTGTTCTCAGATTGGGATGGACATACACACGAGCTGGTTTCTCATCTGGACTCTATTTCAGAAATGTACACAAGATGTCAAAAATATACTACTTGGAACTAGAGCAATATTTATTTTTTAAAAATTAGGGGGGAAAGTTTCCTTGCTTCAATTCCTACTGGAATGTAAAGTAACTATGTGCTGATGCTGCAGTTTGACAGCATTGATTTAGTTACCCTCAGGGTCATTGGATGAGTGGTGCATGGCTGCAAGCTCTCTCTCTCTCTCTCTCTCTCTCTCTCTCTCTCTCTCTCTCTCTCTCTCCTCTCTCTCTGTCTCAAAGTGCTTTGTTGCGAACTGGTAATTTCAGGCATTCTGATACCAGAGTAAGGCTTTATTGGATCAAGCCATCCATTAACAAACACTTTACTAAGTGTTCCCTTGTGTGCCAAGCCTTGTGCTCGGCAGGCAGAAGAAAAGAAGTCAGGGAACCAGAAGTCACAGATGGAGTAATCAGAACACAACATGAAAGAATAATGAAAGCACTAATGCAATCCCACAGACTAAATATTAAAGGGTAGTATTAAAGGATAAGGTTACTGAACTGGGGTCCCAGGGCACATTTCCTGTATGGGATGGTGAGACCTGAGCAGCTCTGCATTGGAGGACAGGATTGAAGATGCTCAGTCACTTGCAGTATCCTCTCAGAGATGTCCATTAGAATGTATTGGATGGATATTAGTATGCAGGAGGTAGGAACAAGAATGATCTAGAATTACCCATGTCTGAAAGAGGCCATATGAAAAGTTGAGAGTAATATGAGACCAAGAGGTCAATGCATCTTAGTCCTAGTGTTACCACTGACTAATTATGAGTGACGTTGGACAAGTCCTTTCTCTAAGCACATCAGTTTCCCCATCTGTACATTGCAACTAAATACTATCAGTCTTACCCACTCTTATGACCATTATTAAGAGAACAAATGACATAATTGTACTTGGAAGAGTAGAGAGGGCTATCCATAATATAAGTTGGTATTATGAAGGCAGGTGTTTATACTGTAGCCACTCTCCTGCAGCTGGGAATAGGATGACCTCAGTACTTGAATGAAATTTTTTTGGCAGGCCTCTGGCCTGCCATAATTATAGCCTGCTAGCCACTAGCTGAGTATTCATAGTTAAACAAGATCTGTCACACAAGTATACATGTGGGCTTGTGTGTGTGTGTGTGTGTGTGTGTGTGAGTGAGTGTGCGCATGCACATGCGTGCACAAGTTTGCATTGGACTAGGATATTAGAACCCTGACAACAAAAATACTGAAAAACTCTTAGGAACAAAAGTTGAGATATGTTGAGATGGGGATATGTGCAAGCATTTTTAGGTCTGCTTATAGAAAGACATGCTCTGTTGTCCTTGCACTAAGCCCCATTATCTATCATCCTTGGTATATTGCAAAGCCTTTCTATTTATTGCCCTGACTTCATGCTGCCCCAATCCATTCCATCCTCTGTACTGCTGCTGAATTGCTCTTTCCAACCCACATAGAATTCATAGGCTCTTGGATGCCCACAAGGTAGCATACATGCTCATTCATATGACATTGAAATGGGGCACTGATATGGCTATACTTTTTTCAAATTGTGGAATACTTTGATACTCAGAGCTGCTCCTCTCAGTTGGCTCAAGACCCCTCCTGTTGCACTGTTTCTCACTTCTCAGGACCCAGCAACTAAAACCTTAGTGCCCAGCACAGCAGAGAGCCTGGAGAATACTGTTTCATGTATTGACCTGCATCCATTCTGCTTGGTCAGTGCTCTTGTGTTCTGGTTTTTAAATATTTTGAGGATTACCTTCACATTCACAATTCATCTAATCCCAGCTCATCTTTCTGGCCTCATCTCTCACAAGTTCTCCCTACAGATTTCAACAACACTGAAATCCTCATGTTTCACAGCTGAATTTGTATACCTGTCTCCCTTACTGTACTAGAAACTTAAGGGCAGAGACAGTGTTTTACTCATTGATGTAGTCCCAAAGCCCAGCTCAGGACCCAGCATATAGTGGACATTCAATATATGTTTGTTTTTTAACATAGAGCATGCTGGCAGATGAGACCATTCTATTTGTAATCCTTCAATCTACTCCAGAATCCAGACCTGAAGCTAATACCTCATGAATTAATTATTCACATTTCTAGTGCCCTTGAAAGGGAGTGAAAGAGAAAATATCATTTCCATTCTATTACTATGGGAGTGGAAATATTTTAAGAGTGTGTCTCAATCACAATAAATTCTTAATAGAGGTGAGGCATGAAGTCATATCTCTGGAATTTTTCCTTACATATCTACACTAATAAAAGAGAAACATGCAAATTAGTATCACTCCACTACACATAAGCCATGCCCACAGGCCAATCAGAATGGCTATATGCAAATTAACCCGGCCAAGATGGCAGCTGGCAGCCATGGAGCTGGAATAAGCAGGAGGCTTGCCCTGGCAATGGAGGAAGCTAAAGTTCCCGCCTGCCTTGGCCGGCTGTGGCCTCTGCTCAAGTCAACAAAGTTTCAATTATAGAAGATAAATAAATCCTAGATACCTGCTTCCAGCCTGCTTGGGCTCAAGGAAGTGCTGGGGTTGTCAGGGGCAACTCGACCGAGGCTCCAGTTAAAGCAACAAAGTTTCAATTACAGAAAATAAATAAACCCCAGATACCTGCTTCCAGACAGCCTCACTGCAAATGGCCCTCAGCCCCTCATCCAGGCAGGCCAGGCACCCCAGCAGGGGCCCCCTCCCTGAAGGGGCTCTGGCCAGCCTGCAAATAGCCATCAGCCACTCACCCAGGCTGGCCAGACACCCCAGCAGGACCCCCCTCCCTGAAGGGACTGTGGCCAGCCTGAAAATGGCCCTCAGCCCCTGACCCAGGCTGTTCAGGCACCCCAACAGGACCCCCACCCTGATCTGGGACACCCTTCAAGGCAAACCAGCCAGCCCCCACCCACGCACCAGGCCTCTATCCTATATAATAAAAGGGTAATATGCAAATTGACCCTAACAGCAGAACCACTGGGAATGACTGGTCACTATGACACACACTGACCACCAGGGGCAGATGCTCAATGCAGGAGCTTCCCCCTGGTGGTCAGTACACTTCCACAGGGGGAGCTCTGCTCAGCCACAAGCCAGGCTGATGGCTGCCAGTGCAGTGGTGGTGTTGGGAGCCTCTCCCAC
>PVJC01032319.1:0-20016 GCA_004026665.1 Murina feae
AAATCAATGTGACAGAGACACATTGATTGACCAGGAATCAAACTTTTAACTCTTCAGTCTACAGCTCTAACCACTGATGCTCTAACCACTGAGAAAACAGGCCAGGGTGAAGATTACAATTATCTACCCTCTTCATTGTGAGAGTCATAGCCTATGCATCGTATTAGAATGTTTTTAAATAACATTTGTTAAAAAAAAAGTTATTGGGAGAGTTAATATTTAGCAACTTCTTAAACAGCCAAACTTCCCCATAATTCTTATAGTTGAGTAGGGCTACCTGACTAGCTCTGACCAGTGGGTCATGGATTAAGGGAAGGTGTATCACCTCCAGAATGGAAAATTTAACTGTAAGTGTTAAAAACATCAAATATATCTCTCTCTGCTACATTTATCAAAGATATGCTTCAGTTTGTTAGACTAAAAACACTATGGATTAATGGCTAGCTTTTCTACAACACAATCCTATCCTCCCTGTGACAAAAATTGGTATCAAAGGAAGGTCACTACTATAAATCTTTAAGTGCTGAGGAAGGAAACAGTATAGGCTGAATGACTACTACATTGTTTGTAGTTTTTAAACATTTGGTCAAATCATCACTGGTGGCAGTCAAGAGATAGACAGCATACCTAATAAAGTTTAACGATTATAAGAAAACTAGAGGACTGATGCACAGGTAGATCCCTAGGCCTGACTGGCAATCAGGCTCTATTGGGGCCTTCTGGCTGTCAGCCAGGGTCTCCCTTCCCAGGCTGCCAGCTGGGGCCTTCCTTCATTCCACACTGCCCCCGGTGGTCAGTGAACATCATAGCAAGTGACTGAACTCCCAGTCTCCCAGTCTAACTCCTGAGGGAACACTTTGCATATTAGCCATATATATATATATATATATATACTAGAGGCCCAGTGCATGAAATTTGTGCACGGAGTGGGAGTGGGGGTGGGGGTGGTGTCCTACCTGCACCTTTTCCAATCTGGGACCCCTTGAGGGATCGGGACTAAATGGGCAGGCAGTCAGATATTCCTTTCACAATCCAGGACTGCTGGCTCCCAACCTCTCGCCTGATGATTGCCCCTAACCAATCCCCCGCCAGCCTGATCAAAACCTAACTGCTCCTGTGCCAGCCTGATTGCCCCTAACTGCCCTCCCCCTGCCAGGATGGTCCCTCCCCAACTGCCTTTCCCTGCAGGCCTGGATCCCCCACCAACTGTCCTCCCCTGCAGGCCTGGGTCCCCGCCAACTGTCCTCCCCTGCAGGCCCAACTGCCCTCCCTTGCTGGCCATCTTTGACCACATGGGAGCAGCCATCTTGTGATGGTCAATTTGCATATTATTCTTTTATTAGATAGGATATATATACTAGAGGCCTAGTGCACAACATTTGTGCACTTGTGGGGGGAGGGTTCCCTCAGCCCAGCATACACCCTCTCACAGTCCAGGAGCCCTCAGGTGATTTCTGACTGATGTGGGGAGTAAGCCTAAGCCAGCAGTCAGACATCCTTAGCACTGCCGCAGAGTTGGGAGAGGCTCACGTCACTGCTGCTCTGCTCACCAGCCATGAGACTGGCTCAGGGCTTCTGGCTGAGTGGCACTCCCCCTATGGGAGCACAGTGACCACCAAGGAGCAGCTTCTGCATTGACCATCTGCCCCCTGGTGGTCAATGCACATCATAGTGACTGGTCATTCTCCCATTCAGCCAATTTGCGTATTAGCCTTTCACTATATAGGACTAGAGGCCCAGTGCACAAAATTTGTGCACGGGGTTGGGGGTGTCCCTCAGCCCAGCCTGCACCCTCTCCAATATGAGATCCCTGAGGGAAGTCCAACTGCTTATTTAGGCCCAAACCCATCCCTCTTATAACCACTGCTTGCCTGCCTCCTTGCCTGATTGCCCCTAACCATTTCTGCCTGCCAGCCTGATTGATGCCTAACTGCTCCCTTCCAAGCCCAATTGCCCCTAATTGCCCTCCCCTGCTGGCCTGGTCACCCCTAACTGCCCTCACTGCCAGTCTGGTAGCTCCCAACTGCTCTCCCATGCAGGCCGTCTTGTGTCCACATGGGGGTGGCCATCTTGTGTGTTGGAGTGATGGTCAATTTGCACGTTACCTCTTTATTAGATAGCATAGATTAGTAGTATAGGTGGAATACTGGTAGGTGTATTTTTGAAAGGCATTACAAGAAACAACTGAACTCAAGAAAAAACACTGCTACCTTGTAAATAGAAACAAAAGGAAACAGAGGAAGTTCATATATTTGTGGCCATCAGAAGAGGTGGGTGACTCTTAAAACTAAGAAAGTTTTAAATTAAAGGTCTCTTAAAATTTTTCCTTGAGCCAAACTAAACATTATGTTTTTCTTCCCATTGATAAAAATCTCAGAAAGGGTTAAAGTGCCTCCAGATAAAGAGAAAATTAAAGTGATGGTACCCCATCACTCCTTTAAGTTAGATTTTATGGTTCAGGGAAAGATACTTGAATCTGTAAATCTCGCATCTAAAATTGATACATTTAAGGTAATTTCAATTCAATTTCTCGTTGAGTCTGGGGACCCCTGGGGATACCAAGACTCTTTTAGCAGTTTTTTTTTTTAATTCAAAACTATGTTCTTAGTGATGCTAAGATGTTTATGTATCTTTAGTAATGGTACAAAAACCCAATGCTGAAGGCATTGTCATAAACCTGCACTAACAGTTGTTGAATTCCTCACTGCCTAGCACTTTGACACATGCAAAATATTTCATTTAATGTCCTTGACAAAGCTTTAAAAATATTTATTTAATTCAATCTTAAATCTCCTGCTCACATTTTTAATTTACTGTGTGATATAAAAGGAAGCACACATAAAACATGTCTGCATATGTTGGGGAAATAGAATTGGGTACCAAATTGTCTCCCATTCCAGAAAATCTTCATAAAGGTGGTGAAGAAAAGTTTTGTTATTGAATAAGCACTATACCAGAATGCAATGCACATCATAGGCAATCCATTAAGAGATTGCAAAAAAGAACTCTTCCCCTTTCATATAGACAAAGACATACAATCCATTACATACATGTTATTAGATAATAACAGGTTCTCAAGCAAGAGAGCTTGACAACACCACTTGCTACGTAGTTTTCCTAAATTCACCGGGTAATTGGGATGACCAGCTGTGTTAGCTCATTGGTTTTTTTAAAATGGAAAAATAAACTTCCATTTTTATGACAAGAGATAGTTTTTTTAACTGGGAGCAAGACATCCGCCAAAAGCTCCTACTCTTTCCCAGACCCCTTTTACAGACACTGGGAAACTTATGTTCAAAAAAAATGATTCTAGGTCTTTGAGGAGGGCCTTCCTAGGATGCTAAGACAGCAAGAGGCTTATTTAGCTTTTAAAGAGATTTAAATACAGTTCAAAGAAATAAAGAAAAAAATTAAAGTTACAAGTTTTCTAAAGTAAATGTTCTAAGAAAAAGGAGAGGAGAGGACATTTTCTTTATTTTCAACAGCTAGAATTAAGCCTCATTATTTTTAATTTGTATTTGCACTTACTCATACTGAAAGAACAATGACTGTTTCAAGGAAAAGCTCTGTTACAATTGAGAATACATAAAACTAGAAGCTTTTTTCATGGAATATCATTTTCCTTCCAAGCACCAACCAACAAACTATGGCTAATTCGACTTGGGCATTTGCAAATACTCTCTTGAAAATGAATTAAGTGAGCCAGTCACCTGAAGGGATATAATTGAGAATATGTGTTGCCAATGATATTCACTTGAATTGTATCTGCTGTCTTAGGCTTGACATATTATTTAAAGGCTTATAAAAAATGGTACCACTGGTAATTAAAATGAATGTAATTCTTGATATAATAAAATGTACTGACATTGAAAAGAACTGCTCAACTCAGTAAACACATACTTTCCAAGTGAGCAATATATGATGTTGTAAAGTTATGTATGGGGGGAAAAGTCTATTCACAGTGTGAGATATTCCAATGGATTTTAAAATAACAATTCAAAGAGTTTCTTTCTATAGTTTTAAATTCTACATTACAACTGAAGTTTAAGAAACTACCACTTATTCAGTATTCATGCAGTATAGACAGATAATATCCAATTATCTAAAAAAATACAACCATCACAAATACTCCTCCCTCTTCCAATCATACATCATGTGAGGATGATTTTTTTAAATATATACATTTCTACCAAGTTAGCATATCACAAGAGACTGAGGCAGAAGCAAATATAAAAATCCAGCTATGGTCCCTTAAGCTAAGCATTAGAAAGATTTGCAAAATGCATGAAACAAAACACTCATTTGCGAAAAAACTACACTCTGTAAAAATAAGGTATTTCTATTATCATGTAATGGGTTTATATTTTTAAATAAACTTAAAATAAATATTCAAATATTTCTCAGTTTTAATTCTGAATAATATATATAGATAGATATAACCCAAATAAATAGAATCTCTTAAAAAATTTCAAAGGTTTTTATGAGGGAAAAGGGTTCATAAGGTCAAAAGGTGTGAGGATCTCAGACTTGGAGAATCAAGAAAGGACTGGCAGATGAAAAACCAAATATATAATTTTTCTGGGGAAGGTCTATAACGAAGTATACGGTAGTGGCTATTGGTAGATAGAGCTGACTGCTATCCTATGTAATAAAAGAGTAGTATGGAAATTGTCCCCTTGACTGGGAGTTTGTCAGGGAGCTCGAACATGGGGCGGGGCCGGCCAGGGGAAGGGAGGGATTACCTGGTTGGTAGCCGCTAGGGACTCTACCAGTGCACAAATTTTGTTCACTGGGACTCTAGTAAAATATATAAGCAGCATATCAGGTTTTTTATTTTATTTCAATTTTTAAAATATATTTTATTGATTTTTTACAGAGAGGAAGGGAGAGAAATAGAAAGTTAGAAACTCGATGAGAGAGAAACATCAATCAGCTGCCTCCTGCACACCTCCTACTGGGGATGTGCCTGCAACCAAGGTACATGCCCTTGACCAGAATCAAACCTGGGACCCTTCAGTCCACAGGCTGATGCTCTATCTACTGAGCCAAACCGGTTAGGGCAGCACATCAGGTTTTATTTAGATACAAATGTTGTCAAAAGGAAACAAATGACTCTCAAGAGTCATTGTGCTGGCTAAACACTAAAATGACTCTTGTGTGGGGCGCAGCTACAGTGTTTTGTACAAGTTCAAGCCTTGGACTAATGAGAGGGCACAGTCCTCTCGTGGCCATGTGCAAGATCCAGCTTGGATAGCAGAACCCTCCCAGCACAACTATTGCCAACAGCTATAATTGTAAGCTAAGCTTGAGCCTGTGGTCCGAACACGTGGCCCCATGTGCCTGAGTGGTAGAGTTCAGGTGCATGTAGTGGAGTAGGGTTGAAACCAATGAGAATGTTGTAAACATCTTGATCACGCCCTTACTTTGCCTCGTGGCATCTGATATAAAATAAAGACACAGCTTGTGGGCGCAGGCGCTGTCCATCAGAGGGACAGCATCCCACCGAGACCCAGCTTTCACTCTCATGTCTCTTTTCTAAGCCTTTCATCGCGCCCACTCAAGGTCACTGAACCAGGCTGAGCTGGCATGGCACATAAGGCGCCCTAGGGCTAAGTATGCCATGGCTGTGCCAGCTCCCCACACTCTTGGGCCTCCATTCATTGTTAGAAAGGAAACAGCCCAGAAAATACAGTCTGCAGGGAAGGCACAAGCCTTTTCCTCGCTTCCAAGTTGGTCAGGAAGAGAGCAAACAGAGGGCAGTTCCCAGAAAAGGAAACCAGCATCTACGATATTATTTACTAGGGGCATTTTTATTTAGTCCTCAAAATATCACTGTCAACAAAATATTTCAGCACCTTTCTGAAAAGAACCAAGGCACAGGAAGTTAAAGTATCTTGCCTACAATCGCCAGGGTCATAAGTTGTGTTGGCAGCATTGAAGCCAGTGCTTATCATCAGTTAACAGTCTTTTCTCATTAAAATTTGCTTACTTGTTCACTCATTCATTTAATCATTCAACACATTTGGGGGGGTGGGGGGTAATGTGGGAATAAGGACACATATATATTAACTTAATCAATAAAACATTAAAATAAAATAGACTTAAAAGCCCAAAAAAATCATTCAACACATTTTGAATAGCTACTCTATAAATGGCATTATGTATAAAAATAATTACAAAAAGCAGTAATAACCTTAGATTTTGCCTTCAAGGAGCTTATAGGCTCACAGGGAGGTAGGACATGCACCTACATTTTTGCAATATAAACTATGAAATAATTGACAGGTTCATAAAGCAAAATTATAACCTTCAGAGAAGGATTATCGTAAGAGAATTGATGAAAAGGTCATCCTGGTAAAATGATTTGTTTTTATTGTGAAAACATGACTCCATTTCAAGTTTTCTTCCAAGTTCAGCTAGTGTCTTGAACCATTAACCCTGTAAAAACATATTTTCTAGAATAAAAAGAATTATTTGCACATAGAAGTGAAAAGAAAATGCTAATGGAAAGCAGTGCTTTATAGTAAAGGTTATTCAAAGAATGTGTGAATATTACAGTGTATGTGAGGAATAAGCTAATTTGTTTTTGACATTATTTCCACCTAACAGTGGAAGAAATGCAATTATAAAATTTCAAACAGATTATAGAAAAGTCTGGCCTATGATGCAAAAGAAGCTATAAAGAGAATTAAGATATTTTCAGTTTTGAAACAACATAGTGGCCGTGCTCAAGATCTTCATCCCATAGGACACTCACATATACACATAATGTCATGTAATCTACTCTAATAAAGAGTAATATGGAAACTAACCATCACTCTGAGACACCTAAGCCACACCCACCAGCCAAGCCACACCCCTAGCCAATCAGAGCAAATGCAAATTAACCCAGCCAAGATGGAGGCCAGCAGCCATGGAGCTGGAGCAAACAGGAGGCTTCCGTTGCAACTGCCTGCCTAGGCTGGCTGGGTCTCTGCTCAAAGGAACATAGTTTCAATTATAGAAGCCATGGAGCTGGAGCAAACAGGAGGCTTCTGTTGTACCAGCAATGGAGGAAACTGCCTGCCTAGGCCGGCTGGGCCTCTGCTCACGGTAACAAAGTTTCAATTATAGAAGATAAATAAACCCCAGAAACCTAATTCCAGCCAGCTTTTTCTGGGACTTTGGGTCAATGGGAGCTGTGGGCAGCCTGAAAATGACCCTCAGCCCCTCACCCAGGCTGGCCACACCCCCATGGGCTGAGGGTCCCTACTGGGGGGCTTGGCCAGACTGCAACAGCCATCAGCCCCTCACCCAGGCTGACCAGGTACACCAGCAGGTGGATATCCCCTGAGGGGTCCCAGACTGCGAGAAGGCACAGGCTGGGTGAGGGACCCCCCCCCCCAAGTGCACAAATTTTAGTGCACCGGGCCCCTAGTGAGGAAATAATAAAGCAGAGTAAGGGAGATAAGAGTGAAGGAGGGGTTTCTCTGAGGAGATGACTTTTGACCAGAGACCTGAATAAAGTGAGTACAGTAAGTTCCCACTTACGTAGCCAACAGGTTCTGTGACTCTAAGCAAAACGACCTATAGGAAAACAATTTTACCATAGGTTGATTGATATAAACAAGAGTTAAGTTCCTGCGGCATCTCATCAATTTTAAAATGAAATGATATTGAAGGAAATGACATTATTCAAGGACTTGCTGTACTATGCACCAATGCCTGGGAAAAGCTTTTCAGGCAAAGGGAACTGCAAATGCAAACTCCCTGAAAGGAAAGTCATCTAGCAGTTAATGACCACTTCTAGGGTGAGAGAGCCCCCCCTGTGAGCAGTCTTGCTGCTTCTGTCCTTACCAGATTACCGCCTGCTTCTAAAATTGGCTTCCAAAATGTAGTGTGTATTGAGGAGCTAATCTGTGTCTGGAGTTTCCATTTGTACTATATCAAGACACATAATGGTCATTATGATACTATAATCACCATCTCATGTATGAGAAAATTGGTTCATAGAAATTAGATGATTTTTATCCAGGTAATTATTTGTGGGATTTGGATATGAATTTAGTGATTTACCTCAAAGCCTGGACCCTTTCCCTCTCTTGTATAATGAAATCACTTAAAAAAAAATCCAAGCCTCTAAAAATATTCTAGAAACTAGAGAGAACAATTTTATAGAAATTGGAAGAGTGACTGTGGTGAGAATAGGGAAGACACTAATAATTTCATGGCATGCAACCCTTTCACTGTCCCCAAATCACGAGAACTTTGGGGAAGACTGGTTAGGACTATAGCTTGGTCCTCACTCGAACACTCCCAGGATACAGGCATCCCAAAATACCAGGACTTGAAGAGGGCAAAGATCAAATTAGTTAGAGAATAGAACTCGCAGTTGGTGGGAGTGAATAATAATTTCAGACTCTACTATTTTTCTTTCCCATATAAATAAAAGAAGTCATTGGCCATAAACCTTTTCACACTCTGTGTAAACTTGTACAGTCCCCAAATATAGTAATAGTGGTCCTGATGTGAAAGCAGCCCATCTCTGGAAAAGGAGAAGTTCACATGTTCCAGGTGATGGAGGCTGTTCACCTCATTCAAACATCTAGTGCTCATATATGCACCAAGGAACACAGGCCTTTGAGCACAGCGAGGCCTGAAATCGCGCATCTTTGAAAGCAGGATTAACTCAAGGCAAAACAGGCATAAAAAAACACGAAAGAAGTACCTGTCTTCATCAATCCAGCTCTGGGCCATCACGGATCTGTATTACCCAGTTTCTTAGAGGTTGGAGCAAGTTGCATTTGTGATACATTGATTTACAATGTATTTATGCATTTTAGTAGATGGGTGCTTATTTTCCTAGTGTTTTAAAAGGGTGGAAATCAGTTCAAGACTCTCACGACACAGATCACGCAGTCTTCTAAAGCTGTTAGCATATACTTGCATTTAGTTTTAAGTGCTTGCAATATTTAAAATGTATTTAAGTTGTTCAAGCAGAGTATGTAAATTGAGCAAAGCTGGTAAGTGGAAGCTATAATCCTAGAAAGGCTGAAACTTATTCATCTTGTAAAAGAACCTTAGTAGAATAGAAAGAAAAAGCCAGATAACTAAAGGAAAGGCTGAGCAAATGATAAAATGGAAATATATTAACACAGGTATACTGTCAATAGTATTCAAGAAGAGTAAAGATATAGCCACGTAGGATGAAGTTTTGTTGTTGTTGCTGCTGTATATTTGTTGTTTTTTTTTAAGGCTAAATAAAACTACATAGCCCTGACTGGTTTGGCTCAGTGGATAGAGCATCAGCCTGCGGACTTAAGGGTCCTGGGTTCGATTCCGGTCAAGGGCATGTACCTTGGTTGCGGACACATCCCCAGTGGGGGGTGTGCAGGAGGCAGCTGATCCATGTTTCTCTCTCATCGATGTTTTTAACTCTCTATCCCTCTCTCTTCCTCTCTGTAAAAAATCAATAAAAATATATTAAAAAAAATAAAAATAAAAAATAAAACTACATAGTATTAGTAAACATTTAGGTAGACAGTATACTAGTATGTCAGTTGCCTGGTGTATTGGACATATTTAAAATGACTATGTTGAAATTAAAATCCCCACTTAGATGCTCACAAAATTTCAAGAAGGTAAAGATAATGCTGACTTTTCTAAATGTAATCTTTGTGTAAATTTGTAGAAATTATTGCTTTTTTTATTGAACATCTTTATCATTTACTGTTTCTACTTTCATTTTCTTATTGAGGCTTCATTGAGTTAGCATAATACAATTGCAATACATTTCATTGGAAGTAATTCAATGTTTCAACTGTGAATGACATAATAGCTCATGCTTCACACATTATGAGCCCAGTTCTTTCTTTACTCATGGGAATATGCTTTAGTGTGTTTTGGAGAAGGGTGACTATCATTCAGTGTATTTCTTGGATGTGTATCAATTAAGAATACCTGAATGTTACCCAATTTTTTGCCTGTCAATATTTGCTATACTAGTATTACTAGAGATAGCAATTCAAATAGTGGGGAAATTAAAGAAATTTAGCACATGTTTGAAAAAAAAAAAGTAATCCTATATAATAAAAGGGTAATATGCAAATTGACCCCAACAGCAGAATGACTGGAAATGACTGGTCACTATGACACTCACTGACCACCAGGGGTCAGATGCCCAATGCAGGAGCTGCCCCTGGTGGTCAGTGTACTCCCACAGGGGGAGTTCTACTCAGCCACAAGTCAGGCAGCCAGCTGCCAGTACAGTGGTGGTGGCAGGAGCCTCTCCTGCCTCCTCATCAGTGCTAAGGATGTCTGACTGCACTTAGGCCTGCTCCCCGCTGCCAAGTGGACATCCCCAGAGGGCTCCCGGGCTGCCAGAGGGATGTCTGACTGCCATCTTAGGCCCGATTGCCTGGGAAGCAGGCCTAAGCCAGCAGGTGGACATCCCCAAAGGGTTCCCAGACTGTGAGAGGGCTCAGGCTGGGCTGAGGGACCACCCCCCTCCTCCCCGAGTGCACAAATTTTCGTGCACCCGGCCTCTAGTATAAAGATAACATTCTAGACTATTAAGTATTTATGTGTAAAAAGCAAATCTTAAAATTAAGAAAATAGAAGATATGATTTTTTTTGTTCATGCTGGCATAAGGAACTCTAAAGCAGAAATCTACAGAAATTGGTTGCTAGATTTAATTTTTGAAAATAAAGTTAATACATTTAAAAAGTAAAATCTTTGCATTGATAATGATGAGTTCAGTGTCTTTAATATGTAAATGATCTGTTTCAATAATTAAGGAAACAATTGAAATGGGACTTTAGAAATAATCTCAAGGAAGAAATAAAACTGTCACTATTTGCAGAAAACATATAATTTGCCCCCTATATAGGGTTTCCACACCTGCCAATTCAACAAACCTTGAATCAAAATATTCAGAGGAAAAAAGGTTATATTGTTGCTGATGTGTATGTGAAGTTTGACCAATGATCGTTATGCCTAGTAAACAAGTACAGACTATTTTCCCTAAACAATGCAGTATAACAACTATTTACCGAGCATTTTCATTGTATTAGGCATAATAAGTATAACAGAGGTGATTTAATGTAAATGGGAGGATGTACATTAATTATATGCAAATACTACATTTTATATTAGGGAATTGAGCATCTCCATATTTTGGTATCCTTGGGGATCCTGTAATCAAAACTCTAAAGATACCGAGGGACGACTGTATTTATATATAGAAAAACCTAAAGATACTGCTAAAAGTTCGTTAGAACTAATAAACAAATTCAATAACGTTGCAGGACACAAATCAATGTGCAAAAAATGCTGCATATCTATACTGGTACACTATCAGAGAGAGAAATTAAGGAAACAATCTCATTTGCAATTACATCAAAAAGAATAAAATAGCTAGAAGTACATTGAAAACTGTAAGATACTGATGTAAGAAATTGAAGAAGACATTTAAAAAATCAAAAGATATTCCATGCTCATGCACTAGAAGAATTAATATTATTAAAATATCCATACTACCCAAAGCAATCTCAGATTTAACATAATCTATATCAAAATTCCACTGGCAATTAAATTGAGTTCCTGGACTCAATTTCACCAGGGGTCCCCCACACCAACAAACACTTATCAGACACAGCAGAGTGTCCCAAGCAATCAACTCAATTCTGACAGAGATAGCACAGATTCAGCACTTTCAGGGGTCAGTCTTACAAGACTGCTCCATCCCCCCAAACATGCATACACACTTCAGACAGCAGCTACAAGCCCAGGTTCTGTGCTTTCGACCAACTGCCCCCTCTAATTCAGAATGCCAATAGTAAGCCCAGATTTTTATCCATACTTCCAACTGGCTACAAATCAGAGCTTCCCACAAACCCGCTCCTTGGATTCAACTATTTTTGCTATAGTAGCTCAAAGAACTCAAGAGAAATATGTTACTTACTAGATTGCTAGTTTATTTTAAAAGAATAAAACTCAAACAGGCAGATGAAAGATATATGGGCAAGGTATGTGGGAAGGCACAGAACCCAGAGCTTCCATGCTTTCTTCGGGCTTGTCACTCTCCTCAGGAAGTTCTCCTAAAGTCATCCTATTGTATTTTTACGGAGACCTCCTTACATACTCATCATTGATGAAATCATCAGCCATCTACTCAATCTCTAGCCCTTCTCCCTTTTCCAGAGTTGGGCTCAGGGGTGTGGGACTGAAAGTTCCAACCCTCGAGTCACCTGGTTGATTACTTTAGGGAATAGACTACACCCTTAAAAACTGTCCAAAAAGTCACCCCATTAACATAATAAAAGACACCTTTTGAATTGTCAACACTTATGAAATTCCAAAAAAATTTTAAGAGTTTCAGAAGCTGTGAGCCAGAAATTGTGAATGAAGACCAAATATATGAGAAACACGTATTTTATATGGAAAATACATATTTTAATCATCTGAATGACTAGACAGTAATTCTTATAAATCGCAATGTCACATATTTCACAGAAATAGAACAAACAATCCTAAAACTTAAATGGAACCACAAAAGACCCCGAATAGCCAAAGCAAACATGAGAAAGAAGAACAAAGCTGCAGGCATCATACTCCCTGATTTCAAACTATATTACAATGCTATTAATCAATACTGTATAGAATGGCCATTAAAACAGATGCATTGGCCAGTGGAACAGAATAGAGAGCCCAGAAACAAAGCCATGCATGTATGGTCAATGAACTACAACGAAGCCAAGAATATATAATGGGGGGGGAAAAAAATACATGATGTTGGGAAATTGGATAGGCACATGCAAAAGAATAAAACTAGACCATTATCTTACATCACATGTAATTTCCAAGGAATCATTCAAAAGAATCAACTCAATTAATTCAAAACTTGAATGTCAGACCTGAAACCACAAAGGCAGAGGAAAACAGGTGGAAATCTCCTTGACAAAGGGCCTAAAGATGGCTTTTTGGATTTGACACCCAAAACAAAGGCAACAAGAGCAAAATGACCTAAGTAGCACCGCAGTACATTAAAAAGCTTCTGTACAACAAAGGAAACCAACAAAATGAAAAGACAACATACAAATGGAAAAAAAGACTTGCAAATCATGTATTTGATAAGGGGTTAACATCCAAAATATATTAAAAACTCACAACTCAATAGCAAAAAATCTGAAAACAGGCAAAGTATCTGAAAAGATATTTTTCCAGAGATAACATACAGATGGGCAACAGCTATCAGAAAAGTTGCTCTTCCTCACTAATCTTCAGGGAAATGAAAATCAAAACCAAATGCACTGTCTCATCTGTTAGGATGGCTATTATTTCAGATGATTTTTAAGTTGTATTTATTATTCCTTTTCCATATATTCTATTTTTCTTAAAATGACATTTTACCATTGACATAAAAATAAGAATATGTTTTAAAAATCATGTAAAATTTTTAGCTTTTGATATGTTAAAATTTTTCACGAGTTATAAAAAAAAACCTGCCTTATAAAGTGACAACAGGATGAGGTAATTATGTTTTCTTCATAGTAAACGTCACATTTTCAGACTATACATAACATACCAAATTCATATCTTATCATATTGAGAAGGTTATAGTTAATTTCATCAATTTTGTGTTTTTCATTTACCTTCTGCTTACATATTTGTTTTGATCCTCCCCCAGAAAAATACTGCATAAGTGTTTACTGTTAATTGTTTTAACCAAAATACCAGAAACTCTGAGTCTTTGTGACTATAGTATGTCTATATATAAACAGTGTCATTTGACAAGTTTGGGTAAACAGCATCTCATTTTGCCAGAGAGAAATGGACAAATGTCTCTGAAGCATAGAATTTTGAAAGATTCACAGTTATTTTATTGAAATTTAACTGTTCATAGACAATTAAGGGAGATTTTGTGCAGATGTGCTGCTTCTTTAGATTTTTTCTTTCTCATAGCTTTTCAAATCAGTCAGAAAATTGTCTCACTGGTGCTGGCAGTAAGTGCTCATGTTACCTGGGAAGAAAATTGCTCAGTGAAGGCTTTTCTTGTTATTTTTTTCCCAAAGCTCAGAATCAAAGTTCATTATAAGATTCTGTCAGTTCAATGGTATGAAAACCTGTGTTACAAACAGAAAAGGGCAGTCTATTAGGGGATATGTTAGAAGGCCCTGAAATGAAGTTTGATGGGAACAAAGCTTCCTACGAATTAACAATGTCCTGACATTACTTTTTAATGCATGCCCTTCACTGTTTCAATGCACAGAGAATGAGTTTGCAGACAATTATTTTCTCAAAATCATTAAATTTAAGGTACCTATTCAGGAAAAAGAAAGGGGTATAACTATGAAATTAACTGATTCATTAAAATGAACAAATAAATCTTAAAATATTAAAAGTTAGAAGCAGTAACCTTTCTCTTTCTTTAATTGGCAGAAGTGTTACAATGGAGCATCAAGAATTCATTATTACTAGAATGAAAATGCTTTACCCACAGAGGTATGACAGATTGATTGTAAAAATAACCCTTTCATGTCTTTGCTAAAATGTGACTTTGCAGCTCCTTCAATCAAAGGTCTTGGTGTTAATTTTGCATCCTGCTACATTGCTGAATTCATTTATTAAGTCTAGTAGTTTTTTGATGAAGTCTTTGGGGTCTTCTATGCACAATATCATGTCATCAATGAATACTGACAGTTTTACTTATTCTTTTCCAATTTGGATGCCTTTATTTCTTCCTCTTATCTTTTATTATATTGAGATATGATCCGTCTATTCCCACTTTACTGAGAGTTTTTATCAATAAAGGGTATTGGATTTTGTCAAATGCTTTTTCTGCATCAATTGACATGATTATGTGATTTTTGTCTCTCAATTTGTTCATGTGATGTAGAAATTTATGGCTTTTTTTATACACCAATAATGAACTCACAGAAAGAGAAACTAAAAAAAAATCCCATTTACCATTGCATCAAAAAAATTAAGATACTTAGGAATAAAATTAACCAAGGGGGTAAAAGACCTATACTCAGAAAACTATAGGACACTGAAAAGAAATAGAGGAAGACATAAACAAATGGAAGACTATACCGTGTTCATGGATTGGTAGAGTCATTAAAATGTCCATACTACCTAAAGCAATTTATAGATTCAATGGAATCCCCATTAAAATACCAACAGCATATTTCACAGACCTAGAACAAATTCATCTGGAATTAAAAAGACCTTGAATAGCCATAGCAATCCTGAGAAAGAAGAACAAACTTGGAGGGATCTCAATACCAGACATCACTCCATATTACAAAGCCACTGTTCTCAAAACTGCCTGGTACTGGCACAAGAACAGACATATAGACCAATGGAACAGAATAGAGAACCTAGAAATAGACCCAAGTCATTATGCTCTATTAATATTTGACAAAGGAGGCGAGAGCATACAATGGATTCAAGACAGTCTCTTCAATAAATGGTGCTGGGAAAATTGGTCAGATGCATGCAAAAAAAAAATGAAACTAAATCACAAACTTAAACAATACACAAAAATAAACTCAAAATGGTTAAAGGACTTAAATGTAAGACACAAAATCATAAAAATCTTTGAAGACTTCATAGGTAGCAAAATATCAGACATGTGTCGTAGCAATATCTTTA
This sequence comes from Murina feae, assembly GCA_004026665.1. NCBI lineage: Eukaryota > Metazoa > Chordata > Mammalia > Chiroptera > Vespertilionidae > Murina > Murina feae. The sequence goes on from PVJC01032319.1 coordinate 15,635, forward strand.
CTGACACAGATCCTAAGGCAATGGAGACTAAGGAGAAAATAAACAAATGGGACTACATCAAAATAAAAAGCTTCTGCATAACAAAAGAAACTATCAAAAAAACAACAAGAAAGCCCACTGCATGGGAAAATATTTTTACTAATACTGTCTCAGATAAGGGTTTAATCTCCAACATTTACCGAGAACTCAAACAACTTAACAAAAGGAAGATAAACAATCCAATCATAAAATGGGCTAAGGACCTAAATAGACACTTTTTTCAAAAGAGGACATTCAGAAGGCTGAGGGACATATAAAAACATACTCAAAGTCACTACTCATCTAAAAGATGCAAATCAAAACAACAATGTGGTACCATCTCACACCTGTCAGAATGGCTATCATCAGAGGATGTGGAGAAAAAGGAACCCTCCTGCATTACTGGTAGGAATGCAGACTGATGCAGCCACTATGGAGAACAGTATGGAGTTTCCTCAAAAAGTTAAAAATGGAACTGCCATTTGACCCAGTGATCCCAAGAAAACAGAAACACCAGTCAGAAAGGATATTTGCATCCTTACGTTCATAGCAACACAATTTACAATAGCCAAGATTTGGAAACAGCCTAATTGTCCATCAGCAGATGAGTGGATTAAAAAATTGTGGTACATCTACACAATGGAATACTATGCTGCTGTAAAAAGAAGGAACTTTTACCATTTGCAACAGCATGAATGGAACTGGAGAGCATTATGCTAAGTGAAATAAGCCAGTCAAAAACAAATTTATACTAATAAAAGGGTAATATGCTAATTAGACTGGACATCTTCCAGACATCCTTCTGGATGTCCTTCCAGACAAAGCCACGGGGGCCAAGGCAGAGGTGGTTAAGGGAGAACAGGCTGGCAGGGGAGAGCAGTTAGGGTGACCAGGCAGGTAGAGTGGTTAGGGATGAGGCAGATGAGAGGTTAGGAGCCAGTGGTCCCAGATTATGAGAGGGATGTCCTGGAATGGAGAGGGTGTAGGCTGGGCTGAGGAACCGCCCCCCATGCATGAATTTCATGCACCGGGCCTCTAGTATCACTCACATAATCTCACTCATATGTGGGATATAATGAACAGCATAAACTGTTGAACAAAAATAGATCCAGAGACAAGGTAACACTGAACAGACCATCTAACCTCAGAGAGAAGGCAGAGAAGGCAGGTAGGGGTGTAGGTAGAGCACAGAAGGTTTATCTCGGTGCAGTGGCTGATGCAAAGCTGTGAGCACACTCCAGCAATTCAGATCTTTCTGGCAAACCAGGAAGATGGCAACGCCTGCCTGAGCCCCTCCTAGAGCCATGTACACAGTACGCCTGTAGGCAGGCTAATAGAAGAGGGTCTCCATTTTGTCTGAAGTGGGAAATGAAGAAAAAACTTAGGGAAGCCATCAGTTATTAATCATGTCTCAGCCACTTGTTTAAGGAGCTGATTGTTTCAGGGTTTATTATTTGGCTTCCTGGGATGGTTGTTAGAGATAGTTTGACTTCCTGGACTAGTTATTACAGATAATAGATTAGCTTCCCAGACTGCATGCTGCAAATTGTGGACCAGAGTAGTATTTCTGCATATAATCTGGCCATTGTCTGGTGGCTATATTCATTCTCAGTGGAAAGACAGTTTGGCAGTTTTGAGTTCAGGCCTCAGGGTCTCTGAGCATCACTCTTTGAATCTGCTATTGCCATATGAACAAGCATGAGGTAGCCCACTACTGGTTAAGAGGCCACATGGTGGAAAGCCCAGCTGGCCCAACCAAGGCAACCCCAGACCAGCCATCTGGCCAACTGATTCACAATTATGAGAGCTCCATCCAAAGTTCGGGGATCTGTGTGCCCAACACACAGCAAAATGCAGATACATGAGCAAAGCGGAGACAAGAACTGCCACTTTGAGTCTTAAAACCATGAATACTAATAACTGCTTACTGTTTTAAGCCACTGAGTTGTAGGGTATTTATCATCACTGTGAATACAGTATGGATTTACAGTATAATTAAAAAAACTCACAAATTAACATGATTAAGTCCAAAATCTTTTGAATAACAATGTTGAGGAAAAAACCTCAAGCCTAATAACACACAGGTGGAATTTAGATTGCCAAATTATATATTTTTTTAAATTAAAGATGTTGAATTTTTCATATCTTAGTTCTTTTGTATACAAAATGTCCAAGCTGTCCAAGCATTCACCTGGCCAAGGAAGTCACAGATCATCCCCCACCCCAGGTCCCTGACCTTAAGCAGCAACAATGGTGAGATCCTGGAACTGCTTGCTCATCCATAGCCCCTGGCTGGCGCTGGCAGCACGGGGCAGGGGTGGGGGGAGCTCCATACATTCCAAGGACCACTTCCTCCTACCCAACCCCTCTTCTCCCTTACCCGCCCCAGGCCTTAAAAACACAGCCCAGTTCGGTTTGGGCGTGGCTCCACCAGCCCCTCTTCTTTCCCGGGGCCTGTGGACTCGCCTGTTTGCTTCTAATAAAACCTGTCTAATTTTCCATTTGGCTCAATCTTTAATTCTTTGACAGCTTAATTAAACACAAATTATAGAACCACATATCCCTCTTATATTCTACTCCTTGTGCACTCAACAGTGAAAGTTTGGTTCTTCTTTGCCTAAGTCACAGCCTCCTGATATAACTATAAAGAGGAAGATAAGTAACTCCACTGAACTGTCTGAGTATTAAATTGTAAATGTCACTGTTATGGGCGCATGCATCACACAATTTGAGTTTTATTTTACTACCTACCTCCTTGTGAGTGATCATAATTGGCTTCTCCAAGTTTCTTATATTCAGGTCATCATGTCAGATTAAGTTTCATATGGTGGGAAGGCCCATCAGCAGCACTGATGATATAAGTGCCCGAACCTGAAGGCACTGCTGACATTACTGAGTTTCTTCCTGACTCAGCTTCTCCTTACCCAGCTGGGATTTTGAGCCTTCCAATTACATCTGTGGGTAGTCAATTACTGCCAAAAAAATTATATTTTGGCCCAAGTTAGAATCAGTTTCTGATTTTTGGAACAAAGAAAGTTAGACAATATAATGAGGCAGTTGGACCTCCTCGCTAAGATATCAGTGAAAATCAAACTTTAGCTAGGAGGGAAATCTTTGTTTATTCAGGCCAAGTTTTACTAATCTCCTCTGATCACAATAATCTTGGTCAATTCCTGGCTATACTTAATATAGTAGAACCTTGGTTCTCGAACTTAATTCATTCAGAAAGACTGTTCAAGAAGCGACTTGTTCGAAAACCGAATAGTTTCTCCCATTACAAATAATGTACATTGAATTAATCCATTCTAGACTCCCAAATGATTCCATTTTAATCTTTCTCATTCACTGAGTGGCCTGATTACTATGACCACCTGATGTTTGCAGGCAAATTAGCTATAAATTCGTGCTGAAGTTGCTAGAGGGCCAGATCTTTATAAACATCTGACTAGCACAGCATACCTAAGTATTATTGCTGATCAAGTTCATTCTATCATGTTGATGGCATATCCCAATGGAGATGGCTTCTTCCAATAAGACAATGAGCCATGCCACGGTGCTTGTATTGTGCAGGAGTGGTTTCAAGAACATGAGGGAGACTTTACCTTGCTTAGGTGGTCCCCACAATCACCAGATCTCAATCCAATTAAGCATTTGTGGGATCAAGTGAAAACAGCTATCAGACAGCTGGTTCCACAACCATCAAATCTCACAGAACTGGACAGTGCTATTCATCAGGCATGGTGTCAGATTCCTCGCATCACCTTTCAATATTTCATGGAGTCAATGCCAAGAAGAATCGCTGCAGTAGTGAAGGCAAAAGGTAGCCCAATGAAGTACTGATGGGGTGGTCATAATAATCTGGCTGGTCTAAATAATCTGGCCACTCAGTGTACATAGTACATGTTGAATATATTTTTTAAAAATATATTTTATTGATTTTTTTACAGAGAGGAAGGGAAAGAGATAGAGAGTTAGAAACACCAATGAGAGAGAAACATCGATCAGCTGCCTCCTGCACACCTCCTACTGAGGATGTGCCCGCAACCAAGGTACATGCCCTTGGCTGGAATTGAACCTGGGACCTTTCAGTCTGCAGGCCAACGCTCTATCCACTGAGCCAAACTGGTTAGGGCTCGAATGTACTTTTTAATATATAAATATACTGTTTAATCTAAACTAATAAAAGCGAAATATTAAAATTAACCGTTTCTCCGAGACAGGGTAAGCCACGCCCACCAGCCAATCAGAGCGGCTGTATGCAAATTAGCCCAGCCAACATGGCGGCCGCCACTCACGGACCTGAGTAAACAGCCCTTTCCATTGCGGCAGCAGCGAAAGTGAAGCTGCGCCCCTCAGCTCAGCTC